>PVIH01022377.1:0-27334 GCA_004025045.1 Sigmodon hispidus | reverse complement strand
AAAAAAAAAAAAAAAAAAAAAAAAAAAAAAAAAAAAAAAAAAAAAAAAAAAAAAAAAAAAAAAAAAAAAAAAAAAAAAAAAAAAAAAAAAAAAAAAAAAAAAAAAAAAAAAAAAAAAAAAAAAAAAAAAAAAAAAAAAAAAAAAAAAAAAAAAAAAAAAAAAAAAAAAAAAAAAAAAAAAAAAAAAAAAAAAAACCTCTACCAAAAATGACAGGAAATATTGATCATTGATCATTAATAAGACACATCCTAGCATGACAGATACAAAATGAGAAACTATTCTTCTGCTGCATGCAAGAAGCCAACCTCAACTTTAAAGACAGACACAGGTTCAGAGTAATGGGTTAGGAAAAGAATTTCAAATCAAATAGTCCTAAGAAACAAGCTGGAGTAGCCATTCTAATATCTAACAAAATAGACTCTAAACTAAAATCAATTAAAAAAGAGAACAGGAAGATCACTCATTACTCATCTCAGGAAAAGTGCACCAAGACAAAATTTTAATCCTAAATATCTATGCCCCTAAAACAAGGGCACCTACATATGTAAAAGAAATACTACAAAAGCTTAAACCTCGTATCAAACCTGACTGACACACTAATAGTAGGAGACTTCAGTGCCCCACTTTCACCCTTGGATAGGTCACAGACAGAAACTCAACAGAGGAATAATTGATCTAGCAGAAGTTATGACCAAAATGGACTAATATGACCCAAATATTTACTAATATTAAATCAAGATCATATTAAATATCTAAACAGTCCAATGACATCAAAGGAAATTGAAACTGTCATTAGAAGTCTCCCAAATTTTTAAAAAAAATATTTCTAAAGTTTAAAGGAATAAGAAGATACAAACAGGGGAAACATCTATTGTGAAAATACAAATAATTTTGGATGAAAATTGTAGCATACATTTTCTCATTATTTGTCTCCTTTCAGCATTCTACATTTTTCAGGACAGTAATTCCAAAAGTATTGTGAAGTTGCTTGAGAAAATTAGCCTGTCTTGCATCCCTGATTTAACCTAATAATTATTCATCTTCGTTATTATTAGTAATCAAAACTTCATTGAATATATATATACATATATATATATATGTATATATATACCGACTGGTTTCATTAAAAAGTAAAGTTCTGATTACTATTGTTTCAACAATAAAATATATTACAGAAGTGGTAAATATTTTTAGATCAGAAGTCATAAGAAATATCCTTTGACTACACTGTATTAAACTTTTTCTGTTTCTTCAGGCTGTAAATGTCTAGATGTATCTGCAAAGGACATTTGTATAATAAGCAGGGAAATAGCAATACAGCATAATGACAGGTCCTCTGCAAGGCCAGTTTTTGCTTTATTGCATTGTTATAGCAACTTTAATGTTACAACACATGCTAGAATTATTATCTGACTGCTGGTTACATGTGCCACCTAAAAGAAATTTATCAGGGACTGCTAAAATGTCTCAGCAGGTCAATGTACTTGCTGACAGATCTGACCTGTGGCCATACCTTAATACCTGAGTTCAATTCTAAGTGGGACAATATTAACTCTCAAAGTTTTTTTCTTAAGATTCAAAAATGTTCCTGAGTACATATACACCATCTCCACATACACATTCACTATACTACAACTATTATATATATATATATATAATTTAAAATTTATTTTTATTTCATTCAAATATTTACAGCATTAATGCAGTAATTGATGGAAGCAGATGCAGCGATCCACACCCAACCAATAGGCCAAGCTTAAGAAGTTTATTCAAAGATTCAAAGAGGACTATGGGAGCATGACAGGCGTGGTCAAGATCATGATGAGGAAATCTTCAGAATCCAATGAACCAAGCTCATGGGAACTCATGAACTTGGGATCTCTGAATATAGGAGACAATTTTGTAGCGTAGACTGATTGAGGAGCCGAGGATATGGGATCAGTAATTATCCTTGGTGCATGAGCTGCCTTTTTTGAGCCCATAACCCATAATGAGACTGATGAGATATGTTGTTCAAACTTGATTCAGGGCGAAGGGGCTTGTTCCTGCCTCAACTAAATGTACCAGGCCTTGAAAAATCCTCACGAGAGGCCTTACCATTTTAGAAGATGGATTGGGTGTGTGGTGGGGGAAGGTTGTTCCAAGCAAAAAAGATGAGAGGGTAATCTGTGGTTGGTACTTAAAATAAATAAAAAAAAATCTTACAAAAAAACGTTTAAGTAAATAAAATAAAGTTCCAAATTGAGAAAATTTAGAAGATTGAAATCAGGAAAGAAGAGATCAGGTGGTGGAGGAGAGAGAGACAGAGACAGAGATTATTCTAACATGGCATGAGATACATCCTTGAAGAGATTAAACAGGGTGGTTAAAGACAAGGACCAATATGCATAGAGACACAACAATGTGTCTCTGGCCCTTTTGACAATGTCCTGTACCTGAAGAAGAGTAGCATATACAAGATCAAGATGTGTATGTAAATATGTCTTGGCATCTTTCATTATCTTCCTGGTACCATTACCTTAAACACTATACTGTGACTGATTAAAGAGGATATTAATTATATTTTTTATTTTCTTTCATAACTTTTATTTTTAGCATTTATACTTGAATTATAATTCTATTCTGTAATTCTATTGTTTGCTAATTATAATTCAATTATTTGCTAATGTTAAAACTCTGATGGAAATCTGATGTTTATATTCATGTTTCTGTTATAATAAATATACAAAAGTATAAATAAAGTGCTTTTCCATAAAATATGACAGTGATGTTGATTTAAACGTGCTCTTACATTATATCTAGAAGAAAATGTGATGACAGTGTCAGTGAGATCTAACAGAATAAAGAGGACACTGATAATGATGGTGCTGATGAGAGAAATAATTATGTCCATACTGATGGTGATCTTGGTGGTGAGACAATAGAGATGATGATAGTGATGATAGAGAAGATGATGACAATGAATACTACAGTAATGAGTGATGGAGACAATAATGGAGATGATAGTAATTGAAAGTAGTTTTCTTTGTATAAAATAGCTTATTGCTTATGTTTATCATCTTTGCGAAAGGAGTGTTATTAGGTTATTTAGTATCACTGCACATTTAAAGATAAAATAATTGATTAATTAAATGGCATGTATTTTTCATAGAAAATTTCAATGACTGATCTTGGTTGCACAGCCTCAATTTTCATTTAGCACACTGTCATATATTGAATAAATTTTTTTTGAAAGTGTGCACAAATACTCATTAGAAACTATAGAGTTGAGTTAAGTCCCTTTAGTCCAATATTCTCTAATTTTAGCTTCTACCAATTACAAATTGAAGATATTCTTTTGTATGGACTGTTCTATTTCACTTAAACCTTTTTATTTTAATATAGTTCCTATACAGTATACTATAAGAGATATTCAGGGAACCTTGTCTTAGGAATTATAGGTAACTTAGACGTTTTCTGAAGTGTATGAGATAGGTTATATGTAAACATCTGAATATTAATATAAGGAATTAGACCATCTACAGTTTTTATATTTAAGGATTGTCTTTTGCCTAATTTATGTTAACTAACTGTACTTTTATATCAGTGTACATGGTTCCTCAAGGAAGCGATTTACTCCAGTGTAAGACTCACATCTGAATGAAGAAAAACTATTTAAGTAGCAAAAATAATCTTTCATTCATAATAACAGACAGTTGGCATAAATGAACAGGCACATGGTAAATGTATTCAGCCCTGAAATAGCCTCAACAAACTTATAAAATAGCTCGCAGCTCAGACTGCACTTTAGAAGCCACTGAAGGTGCAATCCTGCTGCCCTTGCATTTCTTTAATGCTCATACAGCTCCCATTAACATTGCTCAAAGTTCAGGATACAAGGAAAGAAGAGCATTTTCCCCGGCTTCTTCAATTCTCAAAAGCTTTGCAGTAATGGATATTTAGCCACACTTTCTCAATAAAAATGGGCAGTTTAAAGAAAATTAAATAAATAAGAGCCAGAAACCACCAGGATAGTCTTGCTGGCTACGTTTGCTGAACTATGTGACACATGGTTCTGGTAGAGCACCAGCTGCTTATAATCTCTGCAGGGCCCTAGGTTGTGGGAGGAAAACTCCCATCAAGTATGTGTACATCTGATTGGCTGCATGGTATCAATGGTTTCCAGCCCAGCAACTTTTGTTTCTGTGTTCACTAGATGCAATTAGCAGACTCAGAGGGAAACAACCCCATAGCCTGTTACAACAGGTCAGAAATCTGCCTAGTAGTCATCATAGGATTTAGACTTAATGAAATGTATACACTGTAAACATTTTACAAAAGTACTTATTTTGCCATGGTTTACTACACTTCTTCACCTTTATAAAACTATTTAATTAAAACTCAAATAAACTGGGTTCGCCTTTCCTTACTATTTTAACAAGATTGTTTTGAAAATGACAATTAAGTGATCCTAGAATACTACCATAAGTTGATTTTTTTTTTAGGGTAAGATCCCCTCATGCTGCCCTGCAGTCTCAACTTTTGAGAGGATAATAATCAAAATATTGAATTTTGTTTTATTACATAAATATCAAATAAACTTAAAAGAACACAGATGAAATATCACCAGTTAAAGAATAACAATGCCCAACATACAAAGGGGTTTCTCTTAATAGTGTTGATTAAATTTTGTATTTGAAAATGAATGGCTGAATGAAACGTGATTTATCAAAATTTTTGGTTATTCTTTTACTAAGTAAATATTAAAGTATTACTGGCTTAAAATAATTTTGTTTATAAAAGAAATACCCGAAGTTATCTTTCTATCTCTTTGACAGCCTCAATTTAACCAAGTAAAAAGATAGAGCCAAAGAGCTGAAGAACAGCTGTGAGGAAGTGAGCAAACTTTTCCAGCATTTTCAAAGTTGCTGATGATTTTCATCCCTGGCCTCTAGTGTTGTGGATCATTTAAAAGCAGTGTAGCATATGTTGTAACTAATTATTCATAAGCCCCCGGTAAAATGGGCTGTCATGATAATTAACGGTTTTACCTCCTCTGAGTATTTTCAATATCAATAGCTAACATGTATTTTGTTTTTTATTGAGGATACAGATTAGAATGTCTTTCTGGTTTTGTCTCAAGGAAATAAAACAGTGTGCCTTTGCAATTCCCATGAGAGCCTTACTCATGTTTCCTGGATTATGGTCTACCTTTATGTTGAAGGAAGTTGTACGTTATTCCTTGGTCCTGAATTGCAGCTTTTAAAATTTTTACAAATGTGGATCAAAAGTCTCATTATTTATCTGTTAGTGAAATAATTTTTACTATTTACAGACACATTCTTCTCATAAACCTTAGACAATGATCATATAATGACTTAAAAAAAGTTGAGACTTCTTGCACTTTTGGGGGATGGGATTAGGGGTGGGAGAGGGGGAGTCTGAAGACTGACTGAGGACTAAGAGGGATTGAGGGAGGGAAAGGAAGGGGAACAAGGGAAACATGGATAAAAAAGACTATAAAAAAGAAACTTATTCCTTCAGTATATATTTAAATATATGTGTTCATTAGTATCTTTTAGGCACTTTTTTCATATAGATTTATCTACAGTACTAAAGTAGTAGCTATTAAGAAATCAAATAATAGGTGTTGGTAAGATATGGACCAAAGTATACTTTTATCCACTCCTTGTTGGTATCTAAACAAGCCCAGCTATCTGGAATTCAATATGAAGGTTTCAGGGTAAAGCAGGAATGGGAGCAAAATAAAACTACAATCACACCTGGCCAGGTGATACCTACATTTACTCCCTTAATAAGTTGGTAGAGATAAATGGACCTCTGTGAGATTGAAACTGCTAGTTCACAAAAAGTTCCAGTCCAAACTATAACCTACAACATGTTTGAGTATTTATTCACAGGTTCCTATGTTGACATAATTCAGGCATAGTTCCATGTTAATGTTACTGGTGATCTGTTCACAATAAGATTTTAGAATTATCTTATGTCTAAAAAGTAGAGGAAAAATAAGAATATGTTCTTTATACACACAATGAACGACAAACAGAACATTTACAAGAAAGAAAGACACAACTGGAGAACATGATGTAAAGTGAGCAGATGGATGTTCCTAATGGGCACATTAATTACCAGTGCAGGAAAACTGTTATGAGAATAAGCAGATCTAATACATACTTCTAAGCACTTCATAGAAAATAAATGAGTTTATGAAAATGTAAAATGAATTTGATGTGATATCTGTCTTTTTATTTTGGCTTTGAGTATGGCTGTTGAAATTTTTAATTACATATTTTCAATATAAAGAAACAGTATATTCCATATATCTAAATATTATTAGCTAAAAAATATTCTGGGCTAGCAGTTTTCTCTTCAGTATTGGCTTCATGTTTATCAATCTCACAGAGACATCTTTAAATAATATAAAATAGTTTAGCCCATGTTATTTGAATTAAATTGTCATATATTTACAAATAGTGGCAGCATAATTTTTTCTCCACTTAGCAGAAATTAGCAAAATTTAGAGTCATGTATAAGACTCATGTATAAAATTTGAGGAAATATCTAATTATGTTTTTATCTTCATTTTTTATGCTTAGTGTAAAGGATACATTTTTTTGAAATTTTTATGAAAATAATGTCCCTGGTGGCCTGACAAACATTAAAAAATTATTTCCTTCTATGTCATTGGGTATTATTTGTTGCTGTTCTTTCTTCTAGGCATCAGACTGCAGGATGTAGCTGCAAATATACCTGTATATAATCGCTAAGTATCACTGGCAGTGCTTCATTGATGCTGTTTGACTTGGTATTCTAAATCCCCAGGTCACTGAAACAGTATGTTAGCTATGATGGAGCTTGAGAAATATATCCCAATTTTAGAATTTTATTCCGGAGACACTGAAAGTTATGTGAGCAAAATAGATGAGAAAATTATATCTTGGATTACACAAAGACGGTTTTCATATCTAGAAAAATATAATTTATCAAGAAAAAAGAGTAAATATAAATTCATCTATTTCTCAAGATATCTTGTTCAAGAAAACATACCACCATATCAAAGCAAGCTGATACTCTAGGTCATTTTGTCTTGTCTGATTTCATTTAAAAGTTATTAAAAATCAGGTTAAAATTTGACCTATAGTTTGAACTATTTGACATATAATTTGGCCTCAATTTTCTAATTGATTGTGCCATTGATGAAACCATCTATACAAAAGTGGCATTTTTGTTTTTAGAAAATTTATCATGCATTTCTTCTTAGTTATTCCATTGGTAGCTTGTTGATTCCCATGAATGACTTGAAACAATACTTCTGTTCATCTTCATGTAGTTATATGACACACAACTGTGTGTCTACTTTAATACTTCATTGTTACAATATCAAATTTTCAAAATGAAGCTTGGAACTATTTAGGCATCTCATGCAGAGAACCATCTCAAAGCCTGACAGTGATATAGACTTCTAAACATTTCCAGTGCTTTTATGGAACTTGATTAAAGGATTTTATCTGTCTGCATAGATTGTGATATGTTTCTTTCTTTTATGAAGAGAGTGCAAATACATCCAAAGGAGAATAGGATTTAGAATGTGACAAACACAAATCAATCCACATAACTGATTTTATTTCTTGCTCACTTGATGTAAAATATAATTTTGAAGAGAATGAAACTCATGATTTTTGTTTTTATTTGTAAGAGACTTGTATGTATGTCCTTCAATTTTATAAAAATATTTCTAGATATAAGAGAAATAAGCATCTGCTTACAATTTTTAAAGTTGCTGTTCATGTTTCTACATTCCAGTTTAATAATTATGTAGGTGGTTTGATGCTTATAAGTGTAAGCATTTCTTCCAAACAAAGTATCATTAATGAAGAAATTATTGAATCATCTTGTTTTGGATATTCCTGAAAACAAAATATAGTATTGAAATTTTATATTTTTCCCTCCCCTTCTCCCTCTCTCACAACACACGTGTACTAGAAATGCAAAAACAATTAGGATTTAATACAAAATGAATATATCTTGTTATATATTTTACATACTAATTTACATAATCTTAATGAATCTTATAAGAAGATATTATTTTAGATAAAAGCTATAAATATTGGAATGACATACTAAAATTCATTTTATAAGGCATAATTCTAGTCTGATGTGATCTATAAATAAAATGTTGATGTATTTATGTACCAACATGTGCACCCCTCCACAAAGAGGTAAGCAGTCTTATTTTATTATGTTAAAATATGTATCTGAATCATTTCAGAAATAATGTTAATATATTACTAATTTTCACATAACTATAATATTATATGAACTTTAATTTTGAGAGCCCATTGTACTATCATTATTTCTTTTTTCTACATCCACCCATGTATCTCTTCAAACTCTCTCAAATATAACCTCTTTATATTTCATTTTTTACATATAGAGTTAAAATAATTCTATCTGTAGATAGTAAACACCTGACATAAAATTTCACTCCCCAATTTTTAACTGCAAAATGTCACTCTTTACATGCAACACTATTATGCTTATGTGATATCTCTCCATATCATTCTAGCTATCAACACACAGATAACACAAGATGGCTGAATATTTGGTCTTAAATACAATGGCTTTGTTTTTCAGTGTGCATTCCTTTTCCCTCAATTCTTGACTAGCATATGATAAAATATATAAAATATCAATCATTAATTATTAAACTGTATGTAGGTTCTAAATGATAGCTAACAACATTAGATATGAAAATGTAACTTTGTTACAACAAAATGTACAGAAATTCAGAGAATCACAAGCACATACTTTAAAGAATCTGTATTTAACAAACTTTAAATATCTTTATATGTGTATATATAGATATGTAACTCACTGAGAATTAAAATAAGATTAGGAATTTAAAGGGAAAAACTATTTTCAAAATAGGGCAAATAATAAGATAAAAGAGAAGGAATTCAAATAAGGACTTAGATTTATCATAAAAATACCTTTCATCCTTGCTACCTTAGGAGTTCTGAGCCCTGAAAGTGTTCTTTGAAAACCAATACTAGTGTGCTTTGTACATCTGTAGCTGAGCCTAATCTGGCTTGAGGTGTTTTAGATTTTATTTTTTATGTTCCATGTATTTTAGAGAAAAGAGAAACAGAGAACACTTATTTTAATTATTTAATATGCCTACATAGGAACAAATTAACTACAACTATTGTTAAATTTGAAGCTATGTTCATCAAGTTTCTCCCTTTAAGTTATCCTCAATGCTGTATCTTTTTAAAGAAATTCCAATACAAATGTGTCTTCTATAATACTAGATGATGATAAATAAATAGTTTTTTTAAGAAATTACAATAGTAGGAATGGCACATAGTTGAGAGTGCTACCTTCTCTTCTACATGGTGATATTTGGAAGCTATTTTTTCTTCTCTATTTATACATTTTACTCATTAACATGGTGGCTTGAATGAAAAGATTTTTAGAATCTTGCTGGGTATGGTATTCTGGGCTATCTATTTACTGTTTTTTTTTATGTTTTATGCAGTGGTCTTAATATTTTTCCTCTTTCTTTTCTTTTTTTTTCTGATTTCTTCCCCTCATTCCTAACCTTTCTGAGTCTAGTGGAAGTTTGTATGAGTATGTCCTCCAGAGACTCAATACTTTAATACTAGGTCCTCAGTTAGTAGCAGTATTTGGGGAAGTGATAGAACAATTAGAGCATATGCCTTGTTGAAGGCACTTTGTCCATTGGACCAAGGTTGAGATTTTATAGCCTTGCCTTTCTTCTGCTTCTATTTTTGTTTCTTAGTGTACTTGTGATGTGACCACTCAGCTGCTCTGAGAATCTGCTACCATGCTTTACTCAACATTATAAACTCTTCTTATGTAATTTTAAGCCTAAAAAGTAAAAATTAAAACAAAAGCAGAGGGATGAAAAATTCTTAGTAACATAAAAACTTCAACTGAAAGCCTCCTGTTCACCTTCAAAATTCAGGCCAGATGAAATCAGCAGAATTTTACCAGACCTTGAAGGACCAATAATGCTAATATTCCTGAACTTGTATTGCAAATAAAAACTACACAAAGACTCAACAAAATGAAAATTATAAATTAAAATGGCTTACAAGCATTCTCAAAAGTAGTTAGAAATTAAATTACAAAATAAGATCCAAAGGTTCACCAAACATGATCGATTTTGGTTACATGCCATGGATGCAGGAATGTTTCACATGAATAAATAAAAATTGTACTATAGCAAATCTAAAAGATAAAATCCATAATTATCTTCTTAGATGTATAAAGGCCTTTGAAAACATTCAACATTCAGTAATGAGAGAGATTAGTAAAAAAATAAATATATATTAACAAAACAAAACATACAGCAAGCACATAGGTAAGTAACATCATTCTGAATAAGAACAAATTCAAAGTGTTCCTTCTAAAATTAGGAGTAAGACAGTGATGCCTACTCTCTCCATATTTATTCAGGAAAGTATCTATAGACTGAATAAGAGCAAAAAGACAATTGACTTAGAACAAGTTTATATACTTTGTAAGGGAAGAAGCAAAGCATCCTTACATGCAGATGGCATAATTTTAGAAATGAAATATATAAATATCCTACCATAAAACTCTATTAAATGACAGACATTCCAAAATGAAATTAAGATATGAGTACATTTCACAGCATAATCAAAACAAAGGTACCTCAGAATATCTAAACAAAAACTTGTATAAAAAAACCCAAAGTTTGAACAATGGTATACATGGATAAAAATTAAGACTTTATTCATTAAAAATCAAAATATAAAAATATTGACATCAGAAGATGGAAATCTCTCTCATGCTAATGGATATATACAATTAATGTAAAAATTACCAAAATCAATCTGCACATTCAATGCATTACCATCAATATTCCAAAAAAAATTCTTCCAGAATTTTAAAATACATTCTAAATTTTACATCAAAGGACACTCAGAGAGACATAAACATATATACATGCACACAAATAACTGCATAGCTAAAGTAATCATGAATGATAAAAGAACTCTTAAGGGTACTAAAATTCCAAATTTTCAGTTGCATTTTAGAGCTATAATATTAAATATAGCATTTGTAAATAAAATTAAATATATTATCTATGAAACAAAACTAAAATCCTGGGCAAATGTTAACACATATAGACTCCCAGTTTTTGGCAAAAAAAGTCAAAATTTTTCAGTACAGAGAAGATAAAACTTTCAACAATTGTTATTGTTAAAACTGGAAAGTAGTTTGTATAATAATGAAAATAAATGTATATTTATTAAACTGAACAAACCTTCACTGCAATTGAAATAAAGAAGTATACATAAGACCAGACTGTGGATATATCTTACATATTTAATAAAACCTGATTATTGGGGTAGAGCACACAGTCAAATACTAGACAGACAGCTCAGGAAATTTTTAAACCTTGAATATAAAGATAAACAGCTGAGTTAGTCACACACACTTTTAATCCCAGCACTGGGAAAGCTAGGAGTGGTAAACTACACCCTCAGATCCCACAACTCCAGAGACAGAATTTCTTCTGTTTATGTGAGTTCAAGGTTACACACTTTTAATCCTACCCTGGATTAAATAGGATCTATAAGGGCTTGTAGAAACCCAGAGAGAACAGAAGGAACTGGAAGAAGCTACTGGCAGAAGTGACTGACAGAAGCAACCAGGAGCGAGGCTGAGAAAGTTGCAATAGAGCTGGGTGAGAATTGACTATGGTGCTTCCTCTCTCTGAAATTTCAGCCTTCCCCAATAGTTGGCTCTGAGTCTCATTTGTGATACTACACCAGACACACTATACCTGATAGAGGACAAAATCGTAGTAATTTTGTTTTATCAAGATTACAATATGGGAAGCCTCCAAATCCACAGATGACTAAGTGGTGAGTGGTACCTAGTCCCTCAGGCCAAGCAGAGACCTTTTTACTGTCTGAAACCTAGCCTTCAGATACACCCCTGGCACTCTAACCACACACAACTCTGCCCTAAACCAAAAAAAAAAAAAAATATCTGGGAGAATGCCTGCAAACCCACTCCCTAGCAAAACATAGCTAGGGGGGCATCCAATGGGCCAAACCCTGCATTGCACAATCTGCAATATCACACTCTGGTAACTAGACCACCTGAAGCCTTCTAATCCACAGCTGACTAAGAATTGATTAAGAGGACAAACCCCACAGAAACTACATCTGCTTCATCATGCTTCAACAACTGGACACCCTACCAGGCTTGCTGTCCCACATCTGACTTAGAGCTCACTAAGAGCCACCTAGGAGCCAACTAAGAGCTGAATAAGAATAACCCCTGCAACAAAAATAGACATACGGCACTTTGGCTTACTTCCAACTAAGAGCCAACTAAGAGCAGCTTATGCAACTACTGGTCCCAAAACTGAAAAAAAGAGCCAACCAAGAGCTAAGAGTGAACTAAGAAAGCAATGGGCAGGTGTCAGTCGAACAATATATATAACAATATAAAAATCAAAAAGTACCAATCAGAAGAAGCCGAAGGTTATACAATATCAAGACCAGAGAATAACAATAAATGCAAAAGAGAAAGAAAAAAACTAAAAAATAACTTCATTACGATAATAGAAGCTTTCATAGAGTATATAAAAAAACTTACCTTGAAGAAAATACAAACAAAAATTTGGAAACAATCAATACATTTCTGACAGAAAACAAACAGGTAAAAGAAACATTCCTGGAATCAAAATTTAGCATAGAAGTAATAAAGAAGGCACAAACTGTAGCAAAACTAGAAAACTGAAGAAAATGGAGAAACTGAAGAAATGAAATGGAACTACAGATTTAAGCATAACCAACAGAATCCTGAGATTTTAGAGAGAATGTCTGAAGTGGAAAATTTAATACTGGAAATTCATATATCAATTAAAGAGCACACAAAAACCAAAAAGTCATAACTCAAAAGCATCCAGGAAATCTGAGATACTATTAAAAGAACAAAATTGAGAATAATTGGAATCAAAGAAGGACAAGAATATAACTCAAAAGCACAGAAAATATATTCAACAAAATCATAGAAGAAAACTTTCCCAACATAGAGAAGGAAATGCCTATGAAGATAAAAGAAGCTAAGAGAAGACCAAATAGACTAGTATCCTCCAAAAAGTCTTCTTGTCACATAATAATTAAGCCACTAGATCTACAGAACAATAAAGAAATACTAAGAGATGCAAAGAAAAAAGCCAAATTACCAATAAAAGCAGACCCATCAGAATTACAACCAACTATTCAATAGAAACAATGAAAGTAAGATGGTCCTGGTCAGATGTTATATGAACACTAAAAGAGCATGACTGGTAACCCAGACTACTATACCCTGCAAAACTATTAAGCAACATAGATGGAGGAAACAAAATATTCCATGACAAAACAAAATTGAAACAACACCTATCCAAAAATACGGCTATAGAGAAAGCACTAGAGGCAAAACTCCAACCATAGGAAAGCAAATAAACTAGTAAAACCTCAAACAATTGATAATCTCACAGAAGAAAAGCCCAAAGAAGTGAAATACACACATGGTACAACCAACAATAACAGGAAATAACAATCATTACTCATTAATAGCCCTTAATATCAATGAACACAATTCATCTATAAAAAAACACATCATATCAAAATGGATACATAACCAAATGTCATCCTTCTGCTGTATACAAGGAACACACTTCAACTTAAAAGACAGACACAGGCTCAGAGTAAAGGGTTGGAAAAAGACTTTCCAATCAAATGGTGCAGCAATTCTAATATCTAACAAAATAGACTTTAAACTAAAATCAATTAAAACAGACCAGGATGGGCATTAATTATTCATCTCAAGAAAAGTCCACCAAGATGAAGTCTCAATCAAGAATATTTATGCTTCCAACACAAGGGCACCCACATATGTAAAAGAAATATTACTAAACTTTAAACCTCACATAGAACACCACACACTAATAGCGGGAGCCTGGAATACACCACTTTTAACCTTGGAGAGGTCAACCAGACAGATCAGATACTCAACAGGAAAATAAGGGATCTAACACATGTTATAACTCAAACAGACTTAAAAGATATATGTACATATATATATATATATATATACCCTTCCAACCAAACACAAATAAATATATATATTTCTCAGCACCCCATAAAACTTTATATAAATTTGATCACATAATTATAAAACAAATATCAATAGATACAAAATGGAAATAACTCCTTGTATTATATCAGATCACCATGATTTAAAGATAGAGTTCAACAACAACAAAAAACACAGAAAACCTATAAATTCATGGAAACTGAAAATCTCTCAATTGAACCAACTATGGGTCAAAAAAAAGATAAAAAAGAAAGCAAAGACTTTCTAGAATTTAATGAAAATGAGTCCAAAACATATCCAAAATTATGGAACACAAGGAAAGCAGTGTTAAGAGGAAAACTCATAGCAATAGATGTCTATATGAAAAATCTAGAGAAATCTCATACAGGAGACCTAACTGCACAACAGAAAGCTTTAGAACAATTAGAAACAAACTTAACTAAAAAAAAAATTACATGACAGGAAACAAGCTTAAGGCTGAAATTAATACAACAGAAATAAAAAGAAAAATAGAAATAATGAAAAAATCAAAGATTTATTTCTTTGATAAAGTCAACAAGACAGAAAAATTCTCATCCAAACTAAACAAAAGCAGAAAAAGAGACTATCCAAATTAACAGAATCAGAAATGAAAAAGGGGACATAGAAACAGACACCCAGGCATTCCAGAGAATTATCAGGTCATATTTTGAAAATCCATACTCCACTAAAGTGAAAAACCTAAAAGAAAAGGACAGCTTTCTAGATAAGTACGACTTCCTCAAATTAAATCACGATCAAATAAATGACTTAAACAGACATATAAACTGTAAAAAAATTAAGGAAATTGAAGCTGTTATTAAGTATCACCCAAGTAAAAAATAAAATATAAAAAAGTCCAGGATCAGACTGTTTTAGTATAGAATTCTACCAGACATTCAGACATTCAAAGAAGAACTAATACCAATACTACTCAAAGTTTTCCATACAGCTGAAATTGAAGAGATATTGCTGAACTTTTTCTGAGGCCACATTAATCCTGATAACCAAGACGCAACAAAGAAAGAAAATTCCAAACCAATCTCCCTCATAAACATTCATGAAAACATACTCAATGAAATTCTGGCAAATAGAATCGAATAATATATAAAAAAATTCATCCACCTCAATCAAGTATGCATCATCTTAGAGATGCAGAGATTGTTCAACAAAAGAAAAACTTAGAATGTCATCCTTCATATGAAAAAAACTCAAAGAAAAGAAGAATATGATCATCTCATTAGATGCTCAAAAGCCTTTGATAAAATCCAATATTTTTTATGATAAAAGTCCTGGGGAGATACATGGAAAATAGCTAATATAGTAAATATTATAGACAGCAAGCCAACAGCCTACATCTAACTAAATAGATAAAAACTCAAAGGAATTCCTCTAAAATCAGGAACAAGACAAGGCTGATCTCTGTCTCTTGTCTATTCAATACAGTTCTTGAAGTTTTTGCTAAAGCAGTAAAAGAACAAAAAGATTAAGGGGATTCAAATTTAAAAGGAAAAAGTCAACTACCTATATTTGTAGATGATATGATTGTATATATAAGAGACTCACAAAATTCTATCAGGGAACTCCTACAGCTGACAAACACCTTTGGTAATGTAGCAGGGTACAAGATTAACTTAAAAAAATGAATAGCCCTCTTATACAGTAAGGATAAAAGGGCTGAAGAAGAAATAAGGAAAACATTACCCTCTATAAAATACAATTAAATATTTTGGCTTAAAATTCTACCCAAAGGAGTAGCAGACCTTTCTGTCAAAAAATTTAGGTCACTGAGTAAAGTAATTGAAGAGAATTCAAGAAAATAGAAAAAAATCACTCATGTTCCTGGATAGGTAGGGTCAACCTAATGAAAATTTAAATTTTATCAAAAGCAATCTACAAATTCAATGGAATTCCCCATTAAAATTCCAACACAATTATTTACAAATCTAAAAAGAACAATAATCAACTTCAAATGGAATAATAGGAAACCCAGGATTGCCTAAACAATTCTACTCAATAAAAGAACTCAAAGAATCATCACCATCCATAAATTCAAGCTACACTATAGATGTACAGTAATAAAAACAGCCTGGTACTGGCATAAAAACAGACTTGTCGATCAATGGAATTGAAATGAAGTCTCCAACAAAAACACCTATAAACACATAATTTTTTACAAAGAGACCAAAAAGAGACTGTATCTTTAAAAAATAGTGTTGGTATAACTGGATGTTATAAAGTAGAAGAATGTAAACAAATCCAAAACTATCACCATGCATAAACTCAAATCCAAGTGGACATAAGATTTCAGCCTGAACACAGCTACACTGAACTTCATTAAAAAGAATGTAGAAATACCCTCCAATGCATTGGACCAGGTGACCACTTCCTAAATATAACACCAGTAGCACAGACACTAAGAAAATTAATCAGTAAGTGGGACCTCCTGAAACTGAGAAGCTTCTGTAAGACAAAGAAAACAGTCAATAAGTCAAGACAACATCCTACAGAATAAAGAAAAGATCATGACCAACCATACAACTGACAGAGGACTGATCTCTAATATTTATGAAGTTCTTCAGCTTTGAGTACAGGGCCAAACAGCTGAGCTTCAATGGCATACAACTTTAATTTCAGCACAAAGAAAGGCTGAGAGTGGTGGTGACCTATGCCCTTAATGCCACTACTGCAGAGACAGAGAACTTTCTGTGTTTTTGTAAATTCAAGGCTGACTCATCTTTAATCGTAACCTGGATGTGAGACAGCTAGTGAGAAGCATATTGATGGAAGCTGTAAGAAAAGTGCAGAGAAGTACACGTGACCAGGAATGAGGCTGAGGAAGTTGGAGGATAACGGGGTTAGATTTTTTTTAAAGGGTTTTTCCTTTAACTTTTTTTTATTATGAACAAAGTCATATTTTTTATCCATGTATCCCCTGTTTCAAACTCCCTTCCCCCTCCTGTACCTACCAGTCACTCTCTCACCTCCACATCTCTTTATCTCCTCCCCAGCAAGGGCAGCAAGTCCCAAGGTGACTTAGTTAAGCATCCTCTCCAGGAAAATCTTTTTCCTCACCCCAACATCAAGACTGGGTCAGGTGTTCCTCTTGAGGGAATGGGCACCAAGGTGTTGGTCCAAGGTGTATCAGATCCGAAGCTGTTCAGTGGTTGTGGTTTGCAGCTTTCACATGCTTTGCTTTTTGCTTTTTTTGTTTAGAGTATACTAATAATGAGTGAGTACATCCCCTGCTTATCTTTCTGGGTTTGTGATACCTCGCTCAGGAAGATATTCTCCAAATCCACCCATTTGCCTGAAAATTTTAGGATATCAGTTTTTTTTCTTACTGCTGAGTAGTACTCCATCGTGTACATGTGCCACAGTTGGTTAATCCATTCTTCAGTTGAGGGGAATCTAGGTTGTTTCCAGGTTCTTGCTATTACAAATAATGCTGCTATGGTCATAGTTGAGTTAATGTCTTTGGAGTGTGAATGTGCATCTTTATAGTTTATACGCCCAGTAGTGGTAGAGTCTTCTATTTCTTTAAGGGAATTTTTTTATATCTTCCTCTAAGGCTTCCATAATATTCATAACGTTTTCGCTGTTGTTTCCTTCGGTTTGCTCTTCATTGTTCTGTTTAGGTCTTGGTCTTGTAGATCCACCAGGTTTTTCTGGTGTTGCCTTCTTGTTCTTCATATCATTGTATGTATTTTTGCACTCGAATCTGTCTTTAGTCAGCTACTAGTCAGTTGTGGCTAGAGGACTTGTGTGTCTCCTGTAGGCTCTGATCAAGGGGTCTGTTTGATCTCTGACTCTGCTCTGGACACAGGTCTGAGTTTCAAAGGGAGCAGTCCCTCCCTGATGATGCAGTTTGCCATGGAAGTGGGGCCTGGACATGAGAGATCTCTTCTTTTAGGGGTCACTGGAGGAGGCCCCTCACAGCTAAAGCCTAGGGCCTGTCTGCTAGCAAGAATCTGAGATCAGACCCTTGGGTGTGACAATGGCCCTGGAGACGGATTCTCCAGATGGGGGGCCCAGGAGCTGGAATCTGCTCACCTCTGACTCTTCTCTGGACAGGGGCCTCAGCTGGGGTAGATCTGACTGTGGTCCTTCCTCTCTCTTTTATTTCAGCCTTTCCCTGATATCTGTCTCTTAGTCTCTTTCGTTATAATCAGAGTTTGTTCTATAAAAGGAGGTGGTTGAATGAGAGAAGCAACAAAGGGAGGGAGAGATAATATCTTAATTGATGAAGCCAATGTAGGGTTGGAAAGAGACCAGGAGTTGAGTGCTAGAAAAGCCTCCAAGAACTCAAAAATATTCCTAGTTACTTCTCCAACAAATAAGGGTGGGTGTGCCTAGACAGAACTTCCCCTACGATCAAATGAATAACCACCCCAAGTGTAACCACAGAACCTACCTTCAAAAATGATTAGAGATAGAGGCAGAGATACATGGCTGAGCACTGGACTGTGCTCCTGGTCCAGCTGATATTCAGGGAGAAGAGTGTGTATGAGCTAGGGGATAGGGATTATAAGGAAAATTTCCACAGTGATGGCTGGCAGGAGCTCTGAGCAATGAATCAAGAACAGCCAGTATGGAACCTTCTGAAAAAGGAGCTAGGTCCTCCAAGTGTAGGCAACTGTTGATTTACATGGACAGTATATGGAACCTTGAGGGGTGGGGTCAGACTGTGTTCCTGGGCATAGGCTTGCACCTTGCTGTCCATTCTCTTCCGAGGAACACCTAACCCTGTCTTCAAATTTGAATGAAGAATATTGACTTGTTTGAAGTGGATGCACTACTCTGAGCTGACCAACCTTGGACCTTCTTGCCTTTTTGGGGGAGAGGAGGGGAGACTGAAGGCTGACTGGGAGGGGAAACGGGGAAAAATGGATTAAAAAGATTTTATTTTATAAATTAAAAAAAAAAGTTCAAGAGGAAGCATAATCTCGGTGGGGGGCTGGAATTACAGTATGAAAGGCATTAAGACCAACTATTAATATGTGAGATCTTATAAATATAAAAAGATTCTTCCATTTTCTCATATCCTTTCCAATTTTTTTCTTCAGTGATTTAAAGGATTTTTGTCAAACAGATTTTTTGCTTTTTTGGTTATAGTTACCCTAGGTATTTAATGCTATTTGCAGATATTGTAAAGGGTGATATTTTCCTTATTTCTTTTTCAGCCTGTTTGTTTTTAGTATACAGGAGGGCTACTGATTTTTTCCAATTGATCTTGTATCTTTAGTGTATAAGAGGGCTACTGATTTCTTTGAGTTAATATTATATCTTGCTACCTTACTGAAGGTGTTTATCAGCTATAGAAGTTCCCTGGTAGAATTTTGTGCGTCACTTATGTATACAGTCATATCATCTGCAAATAGAGATAGTTTTACTTCTTTACCAGTTTGTATCCCCTTAATCTCCTTTTATTCTTTTATTGCTTCAACTAAAACTTCAATAACTATATTGAATCAATAAGGAGAGAGGGCACAGCCTTTTCTAGTTCCTGAGTTTAGTGGCATTGCTTTGAGAAAAAGAAAACATAAAGAGTTTATGATTAAAAAGATACCACCATTCATGCTAAGTGGGAGTCATCAGGATGGGAATGATAAGTCTACTAGTTACATACCTTACATAATGTTGGTATATAAAGAAACACATGCATATACATACATACACACACATATACAAGTGAATTGAAATATCAAGAAAACAAATAATCCAATTAAAAATGTTCAGTTTCTCTAAGCATCAGAGAAATGCAAAAACTAAAACTTACGTTGGGGAAATGTTCTCTCACTTTAGTTATAATGACCAAGAGGAATAAAAGTTATGAGAGCAGATGGTGCCAAGACTGCAGGAGAATGTCAACTCACATATTTAAGGCAGAAAATTAAAAAATAAAACACTCTACATTGTCCACCAACTGATGAACATATAAATGAAAATGTAGCACATATGCACAATGTGGTATTACATAGTGTTAGAGAAAAAGTAAAATCATGAAATTTGCAGGTAAATGCATAAAGCTAGAAACCATCATCCTGAGTGAAGTATCCAGACTCAGAGAGACAAGTATTTTTTTTTCAACAACTAGAAGCTAGATTTTTATCCTTAGGTGTGTATTATTCTAAAAAATAACCATAGAATATAGTTAGATAATAAGAGACAAAAGCTTCAAGGCTTTCAAGAAAGTGAAAACAGATTGTATTGTTATAAAGGAGTAAAGGGGAAATTACAAAAGGAGGATTAAATGGAAGGGTATGGGAGGGTCAATGAATAGAGGCAAGAATATGGGGAAGGTTTAACTAACAATAAAAGGCTTTTGAAAAACCAGATGAAAACATACTATTGTGGAATCTTCATAAACATTTATATATATTAATATTCATAATCATATATGGACAATGTGAGGAGAAAGAGAGAGACTGAGACTATGGGGCACTCATTCCTAAATGGGAAGTCTTATTAAACCCCAGGGCTCAAGCAAGTTTCTATTCAGAATAGAATGCAGAAAGATTGTAAGAGGCAAAGGTGACAAAGCTCCCGCAAAGGCAAGTAGAAGGAGGCACAAAGTTGCACTGTTAAAATAACTATATGTGATTACAAAAGAAAAAAAAAATCAGTCTTCTGTAGTGGAGTGACACTTGGGATATCAACCAGACTCCAGGTCAGGCCTCATGCATAGTGGTAGCAACAAAAAATGTTCTCTCTCTCTCTTTCTCTCTCGTTTATATGTTTTTTAATTTCTTGTAATTTATATTATTTTTTGCTTTATTTTGAGACTTTTCTAAGAGAGAGAAAAAACAAGAAGTTGGATAGTTAAGGAAATAGGGAGGATCTCCATTATATTAGTAGATGGAAAAACTAAAAACAAATACATAACGAAAACAGAAATATTATAGAAACATGGGAAAATCTTTATTCTGTATTTATTTTATTAGTTATGCAAACTAGCTTCATAAAGTAGTTCATATTAAATAAAAACATAGATTCAATAAGTCATATTTTAATATTTCAATTTCTGACCTAAGAGGTATATTTTCTAAAGTTATCAAAACACATTTTAATTATGATATAATAAAAGAATCCATATTTACTACTTATGTGTTTTAAAGCCAATTTTAATTATCTTGAATATTAACAAATTTATTTCAAGACAATGTGTATGACAAAAATAAGAAGATATGAAAGTCAGAAACTGATGAAAGAGAAGACATTTGCCACATGGTATCATTTGGACTTCCCAAATAACAGTTATTTTTAAGAACTATTTCATGTCATATATACTATATTTTGTTTAATTTTAATTTTGAAATACTTTATTTTGAAAAATACACATAATTATATTTTGAATAATTGTGTTTTCAAAATTCAGTATTATTTTTATGCTGTTTGGTTTTTATTCCCTGTTTTGTTGTAAAAATGTGGAAAATTTAGTGTTTTCCATAAACTTTTCAAATAGCTTTGAAAACCATTTTGAAATGATTGAAATAATTAATTTTTATTCATGCAAGTAAAACTAGTTGATGAAGTCATTAAATATTTAATGTTTTACCTGTATTATTATTAGATTACTAATAGAAATCTTCCTTTAATAATGAAGGAATAAAAGGAACATGAACTTTATAAAGTAGAATATAAATTTTTGAAGGTAAGTCTGGGTTACAATATTCTTGATACTTTAAGCATATTCATATTACATATCTTATTTTCATTACTTCAAAATGCCTTGGAGCCATATCTAATTTTGAATAATAAAAAAGTTGAATATCAAATCTAAAACTAAGGTCTATCTTCCTCTACTGTAGTAACTGATTGATTCTTATTTGAGGCCAGATATCAAATCATAAAGCAATGATCATGTCTCAGATGAATGGTACATTTGGCTCACAGAAAATTATTTATCAGGCCATGTATTTTACTTATCAGAAATACAGCAAAGTTTCTACTCTAGGACTCACAAAAAAAATTAGTCAGACTTGTGGAATACATGCTTATATCCCAGCTAGAATAGAAGCTAAGTCTTGAGACTGAAAGTTTAAAGCCTGAAAGCCAGTCCCAAAAACTCAGTAAGTTTCTTACTCAAAAAAGAAAAGAAATCCTGAAAATATAGCTTAGAGGTGAAATTGGTGAAACGTTGTAGAACAAACAGATAAAAGGTCCTATATTCAACAAAAGAAAAGAGGAACATTTAAATAAATAAATAAATAAATAAATAATAAATAAATAGATAGATAGATAAATAGATTGTTAGTAAGAGCTTTCTTGCTTCAACAACACATTATTTATACTGACTTCATTTGGGAATGCCATCATATATAAATGCATTCTAAGTTAAAAGTAGAGTTTTATCCTTGACTACATAAGTTGTCAAAAATATTTTTAATACTGTCAAGAAAAAAATCTATATCAATTTGTGCAAAATCTTATGGATCTACATTGCAATTATTTATTCATTTTAAGGTTTGCTTATTTAATTTTGTACATATATGTATATTGCCTACATATAAGAATGTTCATGTTGCATATCCGTAGTACCTTCACAAGTCAAAAGAGGGCCTAGTTTCCCATGTATGTGCAGTTACAGAAGGTGTAAAGCACCAAGTATTATTAGAAACCAAACTTGTACCTTCTGTAAGAGGAGCTTGTGTCATAACTACTGAGATATTTCTAATGACCCATATTTATTCAAGTATTTACACTGTCCTACTTGCATATAAGTACTCACAAAAGTACTCATCTATTCATTTTGTATTCCTATCAAACCTTGATTATTTCTAATTTGGAAAATTTAAGCATTTTCATAAATTAAAATAATAAATAAATATATCTCTTTATTATTTTAGTAAATCTAATTCACAATAATAGTCAAAAGAATCACCCAAACAGCTTTTTAGTAGCTGTTTGATCTAACTAAAGTCTTATATTGTCTGTTTAGAGACTCTACTGTCAAAAAAAAATCATCTCCTATGACATGCACTTACTTCAACAAGCAAAAATAAATAAATGTTAGCATTTCTGCCCATATAATAAACAAAAATTAAAATGACATTTGAAAATTGATGTCTATGGTTAAACTACTATTTAAGAAATTAGAATCTTTATAGAAATTAAAGTGTTAGCAGTACTTATTTTTTATATAAAACAACAACAAAAAGACAAAACAAAAAATAAACACCAAAGAGTAAGTATTGAATTAATCTCAATTATATAAAAAGTGAAGTTTTTAGTCAGTAGTAATTCTGTGATTTTTGATTGTACAATTATGAGGAGATATTGCTGGGCTGCAGAGAAAATTTCTAAGTAAGTTAATCTATTTTAATATAGATGATAGAAGTTCAAGAGCACAGACAAGTATCTATATTCTAACTAGAAATCAATTATGCTGTGATCATGTAAAACAGGACTCTAACATTGTTTACCAGACTTCTTGACATAATTTGCTCCTGATATTTTGATATGGAAGAGATATGAGTTACATTTCTCCATTTATCTCTCATAAAACTTCCATATACACCTTCCTATTCCTTAAAATAATGTCCACTTTCATTTATTGTTATTGTAATTATTTATGTATATTAATATACATATATATTGCATATATATGTACATGTATATATATACATATAAAATATTTTCATATATATTTATATTGTGAATATAACCTGCTTTATGGTATAACGTTAGTTGTGTATATGTTTCCAGGACTGATCCCTAACAGAATTCTGTAATTATTTGATCTAAAATCCCAAGACAAGCACAATGGTTACAACTCATCAAAGAAACATCACTTTGAACAACATGGACACAACTATAGAAATACCAATCCAATGCAGTTGTGGGGCTTAGTCCCAGTAGACATATTCACACAACATTTTAATGTCTAATGTGCCAGAATAGGAAAAGGCTGAAGATGTCTGTAAGATTCAGAGAATTAGAGAGTATGCTTTAATATTTTGTTTAGTAATCTAGCTAGAAACTATATGTATTAAGTCTTCTTAACATCAAATGTCAAATATAAGCTGAAAAATTAACTTTTAAAGTCTTAAATGTTGAGTCCTAAATGTTCTTTTTTTTTAAATTTTTCAACAAGAGTTCCAAGAAAATTTATTGGGGTAGAAGAAAGTCTTATGAACAAATTCTAGTAGAAAAAAAAATAGAGTCCACATAGAAAACAGTCAATTATGTTAGATACTTGCCTTTCATCTTACATCCCAAATTAATTCAAAATTACTGGCACAACTGACTCAATTTCCATTTCTTAATAAATGCTTAAGAATAATTAAATCAAGGATTCTAACAAATATATGCAACTCTGTGTTTACAACACCAGTATTCAAAGTAGCCAAAAGTAGAAATATACAAGTGAACATAAATGAACAGATACACAAAATGTTATAGCAGTATATGATGAAAGACTCTTCAGTTGTAAAGGAAGAAAATCTTAGCATGTGCACATTACTAATAAACTTTGAGGACATTGTGCCTATGACATATGCTATCTATCCACAAATTATACATATTGTATAAGACAATCAAAAATCACTAAAACAGAAAGTACATTCGTAGTTCAAAATGGTGGGCAGGGGAAGGAATTTGAACTGTTTAATAAAGGAGAATGTTTTTGATTTGCAAGGAAGGATGAGGCTCTGGAGGTATGTTGCACAAACATAAATAAACTTAACACTTGTAAATGAATATATATGGTGCCATGATTAATTTTTTTGTTATTTTTTATATATATTTATTATTTGGTGATTTTTATATCATGCACCCCATCAAACTAAGTTATCAGTTCTCTCATATTCATACTCACTCTTATGATCTCCCCACTTACAAAAACGCTCATTTACTTACTGGAGCATAGTTAAACTCCTTGTGGCAAGACCCTTAAAGAAAACAAATCTTTCAGGGCTGGAGAGATGGCTCAGTGGTTAAGAAAACAAGTCTTTCTTCACTCACACCCCTGATAGAGGCCATCAATGCAGAAGTGAGGCACTGTGTCATTTAGCTATGTTCTAGTCTTGAGCTCTTGCATACAATGATATCTTTCTTTTTCCCAAGTCCCCTAATGAGTGAGTACATCCCCTACTTCTCTATCTGAATTTGTAATTTCAGAACAAGAGCTCAGGGGGATAGTCTCCAAATCTATCCATTTGCCTAAAAAAATGATGTCCTAAATGTTCTTATTTTTAAGGTTGATACCAACTTTGAGTTATGATTTACATTCAGAGGTCTACACATTAAAGTTGTTCAGAAGGACTGATTAGGAGACAATACATGTCAAATAAACTTACAAAAAGTAGATACATATTGTTTTATAAGCAGTGTAAAGTTATCAGTTCTTTCTGTCTGTTTTGTAAGATTCTTTCTTTCAGTCATATCTAGATAGAGTTATGTGTAAGAAAATTGACTTGGACGTTTGTAAAACATTGTTCAAAACCCTACTGAGAATAAATAATAGATCATTTCAAATGGACAAAAATGTTACAATGCTTGTCTCACCTATATTTTGGCAGAAATTAGAAGTGTTTTTTAATTGAGTGTACTATGTAGACTAAAATCACAAAAATGCTCTAAATAGAAACTCACATAATATAAGAGGAATTTAAAATAGTGGTCTCAATAAAACACCACTTCTTTCATAAATCTATTAGAATAGATGGTTCTGAAAGGTAGGGTGGAAACAAAGACCTCAGAAATATTTAGATATTCACATAAGGTACATATTTGGTAACAAAACAATACTGATTTACTTGTGTCAGGAGAAGAAAATGAAAATAATCCTTCTGGAACATTTCCATGACTAATTCAACACAATTACCTCAAGAAAGCACATTTCAAGTTTATGGTTTCTATTGGTGAAGGTATGTGTGCATGTGTGTATATGCTTGCGGATTGTGTGTGTGTGTGTGTGTGTGTGTGTGTGTGTGTGTGTGTGTTTACCTATACATGTGGAAATGTATTTGTGATGGTTCATTTTGTTTTCCAGTTTCAGATCATGTTGTTCTGTACACTGATTTTGCATAAGTGATAAAAAAGATAGAAATTGCCATTTAAATAACAACTCTATAGCCCCATAAGAAAAAAAATCAATAAGCAGAGAACTGTATATTAAACCAGGCATGTGTAGAACACTATAAAGTACTCTATTGCCAGAGGTTTCTGGTACAGGCTAGACCTGAGTTTGGGAACTGCATTCCTGTAGTCTCTGAGGCCCAAATAATCACTCATAGGCTTATGTTAATTAAAAACTGTTTGGCCTATGGCTCAAACTCATTACCACCTACGTATTATAACTGAAGTCTACAAAATTTTCTTAATCTATGTTTTGCTACATGGCTAGTGGCTTACAAGTATATTTACATCTTGCTTCCTGGGTGGCAGTATCATGTCTCTCAGACTCTGTCCAACTCCTTTATCTCTGCTTAGATTTCTAGACTGACTCTAAGATACCTTGTCATAGGCCAAAACAGCTTCATTATTAATCAGTGCTAATAAAGCATATTCATGGCATATGTAAAGGCATCTCACATCAGAACTATGAGACAGTAAACACACTTCCAAATATAAAAATTCAAGTAAAGATATTTATTAAAATTAAAGACAAAAAAGTATAGAAAATTAAAAACATATTTTTAAAAACAATATATTTGTGACAGTGTGGAAAGCATTTTAAACCTCAAAATAATGCACAGGTTTCAGATGAGTTTTTTAGATTAGAGGAAAACCGAAGAAATACAGTGATAACTATAAGAATACATTATAAGAAAACAAATTGAGTCCCATTGCTTCTGGTTCCACTTCCAGGACCCAGTGCTGGCTACAGAATCCCAGCGCTCTCTGGAGCAGGGGCAGGTAAACTCTGTCCCTGACCACATCCACAGCTCCTGCTGAGGGAATTTGCAGGGCTCCCCACCAAGATCTCGAACTGAGTGAATCAACAACTGCAGGGGTCTCTGAAAGACAGAATCAGACCCTGACCAGAAAGGTGACAGGAGGCATACAAACCCGAGTGCCACAACTGACCAGGACCCATCTAATCGTGAACCACTGAAGCCATGGGCAAACGTCAGTGCAAAAAATTACATAATAATACAAAGGACAACATGGTAACTCCAGAAGAGAGTGGCGATCCTACAAATACAAGGCCTAAACTGAG
>PVIH01022376.1:0-27334 GCA_004025045.1 Sigmodon hispidus | reverse complement strand
TCAATTTTGGAGAAAGTTCCATGAGGAGCTGAGAAATATGTATATTCCTTTGCCTTTGGGTGGAAGGTTCTGTAGATATCTATGAAATCCATTTGCATCATAACCTCTTTTAGACTCCTTATTTCTCTGTTGAGGCTCTGTCTGGTTGATCTATCCAGGGTTGAAAGTGGGGTATTGAAGTCTCCCACTATTAGGGTATGAGAATTGATGTGGGATTCGAGATTTAGCAGTGTTTCTTTTACATAAGTAGATGCCCCTATATTAGGGGCATAAATATTTAAGATTGACATCTCCTCCTGACCAATTTTTCCTGTGATGAATAAGTAGTGACCATCTTGGTCCCTTTTAATTGCTTTTAGCTTAAAGTCTACTTTGTTAGATATTAGGATTTCAACCACTGCTTGTTTCTTAGGACCGTTTGACTGGAAAATCTTTTCCCAACCCTTTATTCTAAGCCTGTGTTTGTCTTTGTGGTTGAGGTGTATTTCTTGTAGGCAACAGAAGGATGGCTTCTGTTGTTGTATCCATCTTGTTAGTTTGTGTTGTTTTATAGGAGAGTTGAGACCATTGATGTTAAGGGAAATTAGTGACCATTGATTCATATTTCCTGCCATTTTTGGTGGCAACTTGTTTGTATTTCCTTTCTCTGGGGTATTCTTCTGTGGACTTATTGGTTGTTTGTGATTTCGTGGGTATATCTGGGGTCCTTAGGTTGTAGTTTTCCCTCTAATACTCTCTGTAGTGCTGGATTGGTAGACAGACATTCTTTCAGTCTGACTTTGTCCTGAAATACCTTGTTTACTCCACCTATGGTAGTTGATAATTTTGCAGGGTATAGTATTCTAGTTTGGCAGCCATGCTGTTTTAGCGTCTGTATAACTTCTGACCAAGCCCTTCTAGCCTTCATTGTTTCCATTGAATAGTCGGGCATTATTCTGATGGCTCTGCCTTTATATGTGAGTTGGCCCTTTTCTTTTGCAGCTCTTCAATTTTTTTCTTTGTTCTGTATGTTTTGTGGCTTGATTATAATGTGGCCTGCTGACTTTTTTGGGATCATATCTATTTGGTGTTCTGTAAGCTTCTTGTATCTTTATAGGCATTTCCTTCTTCAAGTTAGGGAAGTTTTCTTCTATGATTTTATTGAAAACATTATCTGTGCCTTTGAGCTGGTCTTCTTCTCCTTCTTCTATTCCTATTATTCTCAAATTAGGTCTTTTCATGGTGTCCCAGATTTCCTGAACATTTTGAGTTATGGCTTTTTTTGGTTTTACTATTTTCTTTGACTGATATATCTATTTGAGCTACTGAGTCTTCCACTTCAGAGATTCTATCTTCCATCTCTTGAACTCTGTTGGTTATGCTTGTATCTGTGGTTCTAGCTTTTTTCTTCAGGTTTTCTATTTCCATCTTTGCCTCAATTTGTGCCTTTTTTATTCCTTCTATTTGAGCTTTTATTTCAGCTTTTAATTCCTAGCATGTTTCTTTCATAGTTTTGTTCATCTCTTCCAGTTTTTTGTTTGTATTTTCTTCTATTTCTTTAAGGCTTTTTTTCATATCTTCTTTGAGAGCTTCGATGATCATCAAAAAGGAATTTTTGGTGTTACTTCCTTCTGTTTCCTCTTCATTGCTCAGTTCAGGTCTTGTATTTGTAAGATCGCCACTCTCTTCTGGAGTTACCATGTTGTTCTTTGTATTACTATGTATTTTTTTGCACTGACTTTTGCTCATGGCTTTAGTGGTTCACGATTGGATGGTTCCTGGTCAGTTGTGGCTCGCGGGCTTGTGTGCCTCCTGTCACCTCTTTGGGCAGGGTCTGAATCTACCCTTCAGGGACCCCTGTAGTTGTGTGTTCGCTCAGTTTGAGGTGGCGATGGGTAGCCATGCAAATTCCCTCAGCAGGAGCTGTGGGTATAGTGACAGGCAGAGTTTATCTGCCCCTGCTCCAGAGTGTGCTGGGACTCTGCAGACAGCACTTGGTCCCGAAAGCGGAACCTTGTATCTCTTTCTAAGACCTTTATCATGAAGGAGTGTTGGATTTTGTCAAAGGCTTTTATAAAATCATCTACTTAGATGATTATGTGATTCTTTTCTTTCAAATTTGTTTATATGTTTGATGATATTGACAATTTTTTTAACCATTCCTGCATCTCTAGAATGAGGCTTACTTAATCATGGTGAGTGGTTTTTTGTTTTTTTTTTTTTCTATATGTATTCAGATTCAGTTTTCCAGTATTTTATTGAGTATTTCTTGCATCAATGTTCATGAGGAAGATTTTCCTGTATATCTCTTTTACTGTTGTGTCTTTGTGTGGGTTTCTAGTGTTTCTATTGTGTGGAACAATTTGAGGATTATTGGTATTATTTTCTCTTTGAATGCCTGGTAGAATTGTGCCCTTAAACTATCTGTTGTTGGGCATTTTTTCTTTGGTTTGAAGACTTTCAATAGCTGCTCCTATTTCTTTAGATCTATTTAAGTTGTTTACCTTTCCTTAACTTAATTTTAGTAAGTGATACTTATCTAGAAAATTGACCATTTTCTCCAATTTTGTGAAGTATAAGTTTTTGAATTATGACCTAGTGATTTTCTGTATTTCTTCAGTGTCTGTTGTTATATCCCCCTTTTCATTTCTGATCTCATTAATTTGGATAGTCTTCTTCTGCCTTTTAGTAAGTTTGCATAAGGGTTTATTTTGCTGTTTTTCTGAAAGAAGCAACTCTTTGTTTCATTGAGTCTTTGTATTGGTCTTTTGTTCCAGTTTTATTGATCTAGGCCCAGAATTTGATTATCTTCTACTTCTTCTGGTTGAGTTTACTTCTTTTCATACTAGAGTTTTCAGGTATGCTGTTAAATCATGTGTATGAGATTTCTCCAAATTTTTTATGTAGGCACTTAGTGCTGTGAACTTTTCTTTTATCACTGCTTTCATTGTGTGTCATAAGTTTTGGTGTGTCCTGAATTCATTTTCATTGAATCCTAGGAAGTCTTTAATTTCTTTGTTTATTTCTTCCTTGAATCATAAGGGGTTCACTTGAGACATGTAGTTCCCATGAGTTTATAAGCTTTCTGTAGTTTGTGTTACTGTTGAATGCTAACTTCAAGCAATGGTGTTCTGAGAGGCAACAAAAAGTTATTTAATTTTTTTCTCTCTTCACATTTGATTTATGACCAAATATGTGGCCAACTTTAGAGAAAGTTTAATGGGGTGCCAAAAAGAAAGTATATTTCTTTCTGTTTATGTGGAAAGTTCCGTATATATCTATTAAATCCATTTGAGTCAAAGCATCTGTTATTTTTCTGATATATATCTCTGTCAAATTTCTGCCTGGCAGACCTGTCCATTGCAGAGAATAGAGTATTGAAGTATTTCCCCCATTAGTGTGTAGGTTTGATGTGTGATTTAAGTTTTAGTAATGCTTATTTTACATTTGTGGGTAGTTTTTTGGCATAAATGTTCAGATTTGAGATTTTATCTTGATGAATTTTTCTTGAGATGACTATGTAATAACCTCTTTTGCTTGATTTTAGTTTGAAGTCTATTTTGTTAGATATTAGGATGGCAACACTAGCTTGATTCTTATGTCCATTTGACTGGAATGTCTTTTCCCAATCCTTTACTCTGTCTGTGTAGTTGAGGAGTGTTTTCTGTATACAGCAGAAGGATGGGTCCTGTTTTTGTATACATTCTGTTCACCTGTTTCTTTTTAAAGGAAATTGAGCTCACTGATGTATAGGGATATTAATAACTGGCGATTGTTAATTACTGTTATTTTGATGTATTTTCATTTGTGATTTCTTGCTGTTAGTTTGTCTATTGCTTGTGCTTTTGTGGGTGCATCTATCTTCCTTAGGCTGGAGTTTACCTTACAGTACTTTCTGTAGTGCTGCATTTGTGAATAGTTATTGTTTAAATCTGTTTTTTTTCCATAGAATATCTTGCTTACTCCATTTATGTTAATTTAGAGTTTCTGCTGTGTTTGGACTGTGGTCTCTTAGTGTCTGTTTAACTTTTTTTCAGAACCTTTTGGCCTTCATATTCTTCAATGAGAAGTTTGGTGTTATTTTGATGGGTCTGCCTTTATAAATTACTTGGCCTTTTTTTCACTGTAGCTCTTAATATTCTTTCTTTATTCTGTATGTTTAGTGTTTTGAATATTATGTGGCAAGTAGACTTCTTGGGGGTCTAGTCTGTTTGGTGTTCTGTAATCATGTATTGCCATAGGCATTTCCTTCTTTAAATTGGTAATGTTTCTTTATGATTTTGCTGAATATATTATCAGTGCCTTTGAGCTGATATTCTTTGTCTATGGTTATTAGTGTTAGGTTTGGTCTTTTTATGGTATCTTAGATTTTTTGAATGTTTTGTGTTATTACTTTTTTGACTTAAGTGGGTTTTTTTGTTGTATTTTTACTAACAAATCTAGTTTCTTCCATGCCAGAGAATCTCTCTTCCATCTCTTGCATTCTGTTAGTTTTGCTTGCATCTCTAGTTCCTATTTATTTATTCAGATTTTCCATTTCTAGCATTACTTTGTTTTTTGTCTTCTTTATGGCTTCTATTTCATTTTTCATGTCTTGTACTGTTTACCTCATGAGTTTTATTGCTTTTTCTTGGTTTTCTTTAAGGGATTTATTAATTTCTTTATAGTTTTGTTTTTCTCTTCCTCTATTTCTTCAAGAGATTTTTTAAATTTCCCTTTTAAGTTCCTCCTTAAAAGCTTCTATCATCCTTACAATGTTATTTTTAAGGTTGTTTTCTTCTGTTTCTTCTATATTGTATTTTTCAGGTCTTGGTGCTGTAGAACCACTAGGTTCTAGTGGTGCCATATTGTACTTTATGTTGTTGAATGTATTTTTGCACTGGTATCTACCCATCTCTTCCTGCAATTAGACCAGTTTCAGAGTTCTTGGTACAATTGTAGCTCTTGGTGAAGTCAGAGCCAGTGGACTCTTGTGTCTCAGGGAGCAGTTGAAGTCTCCAGGAGATAGATAGGTTTGGGAGATGGAGTGGGGCTTATAGGGTCTGAGGAGGGGTGGTGGTGGGCAGGGTTTTAAGCAGGGGTCCTGCTTGCTTGTCTACAACTGGGGCTGTGATGTGGTTGGGGTTACAAATTGTTTCCCATTGCCCATGCCTGGAGACTGGGATGACTAGCCAGCTGGGTAGGGGGTAACTCACATCTTGTGATGGGGCTTTCCATTGTCTGTGTCTCAGGAAGCCACTAAGATTGAGAAGATGGGTGGGTTTGGGCTGGAGCATGTCTTATAAGCTATTGGGTCCAATGAGGGGCAGTGATAATCAGAGCTGCTTTCAGGGGTCCTGCTTGCTTTCCTGCTGCTTGGTCTGCAGTGGGGTTGGGGGTTTTGGTTGTGCCCTGTTGCCCAGCCCTGGATGCTTGCCTGACTGGCTGGCTGGGAGGAGAGTAACTCCAAAAATGTTAATATTCCAATATTATTATCAGGATAATTTTATCCAGTGAAACAAAATGAATATCTTAGTAGACAGACATGGTTTAAAAAATGAAGAGAAGTTACAACTATTATTACCTCAAAGGAGGAAATTATATATACATTATTGCTCTTTTGTTATAAATGACAGTGACAAAGAGGACCAAAAAGTAGAAAAACAAAAACTATCAAGTAATTATAAAAGAATAAAGAAGGCTAAATAATACAGAACTCAACTGATTTTATAAGAAGTGCTAGTAACAGATTCATAATCTTATCCAACTATTATAATAAGGAGAGTGTAATAGAATACTCCATTCTCCATTTCACAAAGAAAACAAATAAAAAATGTGCCAGGAAATTATGACAGATTTTTCATCTGTCCACTTACCTCCATGTTGCTTGGGTTTGTCCCTTTGGGAGGCTGACATGGTGGTTTTAAAGTCTCTCCAACACAATTACAACTCTCCTGACTACCCTTTCAAACAGGAGTTGTCTTGCTTTAAGCAATTTTTGTTTAATTATTGCAAAAAACCTGAGGATAAATAAAATGAGTTATTATTATTATAAATAGTGATCAAATTCTTTTCTCCATGTACAAGTAATATTTTTCATAACTTAAAGGATTGCTATATAGTACAAAACTTATTACTTTATTGATGTGTTTAATAAGTTTTTAAAATATGTTACTACCTGTAGAATTATGTCTGTGCAGAAGGATAAACAAAGATTTGTAACAGGAATTTTAAAAAATCAAAATGCTTGTTTTTATATTTTATATATTTTTTATATTTTATTTTCTGGCTGTGAGGTGCTATAAGAACTGTATTTATCTAATACTTAAAGAGAAATATGGAGGGTAGATTATAAATGTAAGTAATAAAATGAGCAGAAAAGAAATAATTTCATTTTAAGTACTTGTTATTGTTTTCTGGGATTTGTCTTGGGAAATTTAGAAATATAGCCAGTTCTACACAGAAACAATTGTCTCTATCCTAAGGGATAAATAAATCCTTGCTTAGTCATTTTATAATAAAATATTCTTCTCAGCTTTAAGCCTTGCTCAAACAGAAAACTTCAGCCTGAGATAATAATGAGTGCTTTAAAATACTTTCTTAAATTAAAAAGATATAATGCATATTTTTAATGTAAACCCCCAGTGCTTAATCAATGCAGTACACAAAAAAGTCTATTTTAAATAAAGTAATATTAGAGATACATTCACTATAAAAAGTTTTTAAAATATGTATGCTGCCTGATGAGAAAGTGTGTCACTGGGGATGGGTTTTGAAATTTTATTTTTATATATTTTTTATTTAATTTTTTCCCATATTTAGAACTGATCCCCCTCCCTTCCCTCTTCTGAGCTCCTCCCTGTTCTCCCTCAGCCTCCCCCAACCCGACTCCTTCATCCATTCCCCAAGGAGGACAAGAAATCCCAAGGTGAGTCATGTCAGTCTTGCATATCCAATTAAGGTAGATCTGAGTCCCTCATCCCAGTACTAAGGCTGGATTAGGTGTTTCTTTGTAGTGAATGGGCTCTGAGATACCAGATCATGCACAGAAACATAGTCTGATTCTACTCCATGGAGGTTCCACATACTGCCCATGCCATTCAACAGTCATCTACCTTTGGAAGGTTTAGTTCTTTTCCATGAAAGTTCCTTGGCGATTGTTTCTGACTCAGTGGGCTCCCAATAGCTCTGGTCAGCCATCTCTGTGCTTTTCAAAAGCCCAATCCAGAACCAGTGGCCCTGTCTTCTGCTGCCTAAAGGTCTGGATACAGAACTCAGTTCCAGCACCATGTCTATGAAAGCCACCATGCTCTCTGCCATGACTACAGACTAGTCCTTTGAAACTGTAAATCACAATTAAGTGATTTTCTTTATAAGAGTTGCTGTGGTCATGTGGTCGTCACAGCTGTATAACATAGCCTAACAAAGTATATTACCCTATATTTTAACTGACAGACAGTATGTGCAGGCTAGAACATTTTATTATTAAATAAAACTAGCAAGTGATCTTTTATACATAGAATTTTTAAAAAGTATGAACAAACAGAATTTTTAAAATAAAAGAAAAATAAAGAACAGGTTGAGTATGATTAAATGTATTTCACATGATAAAATTTCATGAATAGCTGTTTGCTGGTCCAGGGCCTGGGTGAACTGGTTAATGGCAGGAGGTACTTTGAACCGCTTATAGAGGATGGTTCTTTGCCACTGCAGCCTAATGCAGCGAGGCCATTTGACAAAGCGTGTGAGATCTCTTTTGGGTTGGATATCCTGCCCAATACCGAAGTTCTTAGGCCTTTTCTCAAACAAAGAATTCACCACCTTTTTGTTTCCTGTTATATTACTAAACATAATAAACAGACAGATTTTTTAAAAAAACGTTTATAATTGCTGTGATTGAACAACCACATAAACAGACAAACACAGGTATGTCATGCTGATGATTCAACTAATACAATTAACATTGTCAATTTGGAAATTTTTTTTGAATCCTTTTTTAAATTCTTATTTTCTTTTTTTAATTTTATTTTTATAGAATAAAGTCCCACTTTTTATCCACATATCCCCTTGTTTCAACTCCCTTCCCCCTCTATACCCCTCCCAGTCAGTCTTCAGCCTCCCTCCTCCCCATTCCCCATTCCCCTCCCAAGAAAGGGCAAGGGGTCCCAAGGTGGACTAGCTCAGCATTCATTCCAGGCCAGTCTAATTTCCTCATCCTAATATCAAGACTGGGTTAAAAGTTCCTCTGGAGGGAATGGGTTCTAAATTGCCAGTCAATGCACAGAAACACAGTCTGAACCCTCTCTTCAAGGCTCCACATATTGTCCATGCCAGTGGACAGTTGCCTATCCTTGGAGGGCTTAGTTTCTTTTCCAGATGGTTCCCAGGTAGATGTTCTTGATTCAGTGAGCTCCCCAGAGCTCCAGCCAGCCATCACTGTGAGAATTTTGTTCACAGTCCCTATCCCCTTGCTCATATAGAGTCTTCTCCCCAGCTCTTAGCTGGACCAGGGACTCAGCCCAGTGCTCAGCCAGCCATGTATCCCTGCCTCTACCTCTATTTATTGTTGGATGTAAGTTCTGTGATGGCACTTAGGGTGGTTATTCATTTGATTATAGGGGAAGTCCTGTTTAGGCAACACCTTTGCTATTGGTTGGAGACATAGCCAGGGACACCCTGTGAGTTCTTGGAGGTTTCTTTAACACCTGGTCTTTTTCCTTCACACATTGGCTTCCCCTATTAAGATCTCAATCTCTTTTTTTCTCTCCCTCCTTATTGTTTCTCTCACTTAATCATCTCCTTCTCTCATGATTTGTTCCAACCTCTTCTTGGTTGCAACCTCTTATGCTCCCAATTATCCAAGAAGATCTTCCCTATTTTCTCTTTCTAGGGGACGCCCTGGATGTCTCTCTTAAGTTCCTTCAGATCCCAAGATGTTCAATGGTTGTGTTCAGCTTGGGTGTTCTTTAATTTTTGTTTAAAGTTCATCAATTTCTTTCTGAAGTATTAAGCAACTATTGACATAAAACAAAAAAGGAAAAAAAATCCACAGTACATCCAATTGACTCACAAATCATTTGTGTTGCTGATGTTAAGGTTTCAAAACATACATGAATCCTGGTCTCAGTTACATATAGGCAAAATACTCATTTACTATCTTATTTGTCTTACAGATAAGTTAAAATTGTTGAGATAAAGCTAGGGTTTTGGTTTTTTTGTTTGTTTGTTTTTTGTTTTTTGGTTTTTTTTTTTTTTTGTAGGAAATACTCCTGTGTTGTGTGTGACACTTAGAACGTCTATCACTAAGCATCCATGAATCATGTTCTGGCAACACCAAAACACCTAGCAAGCAGCAATTTCTCAGTTGAGACAGAGACAAGATATGGTATTATCTTATAATAGATTCATTCAATTTTTTTTGAAGTATCTACATTTGAAGTGACAGAATAATTTGTTTATAATCCAAGAGTCATTAATTAGAAGTTGAAAGGCTTTAAAGAAGGCCTATACTACATCCATAGATATATAAAGCCATTAAATTAGTATTATCTAAGTCTATACAAGAGAACTGTTAATTAACAGAAGAAATTATAAAAATACATTTTCATTATCTCAGTGAGAATTGATTGGCTAAAAATAAAGTCCCCATGTCATCAATAAGTCTCAAAATCTGTGGAGCTTGGCAAGCTAGCAGGTTTTTAAGGCACTTACAAGAATTTAAATATGAAATGTTCCCTCAGGTTTATGTTTGAACACCTGATCCTTAACTGGTGCCACTGTTTGGTTATGGAGCCACTGAAACACAGAATCTAGAAAGCAAGAATTTGGTTATTGGAGGAGAAACTTAATGGTAATTTCAGAGTTCTTCCACTTTACTTGCTGAGATGCCAAGACTTCACAGAACTGTGATGGAAGCCCCAACAGCCACTCCAGCCAGTTTGCCCTCTTGTCATGATGGACAAAACACTTTGAAACAGCCAGCCAAATAAACCCTAGCTCTTCTAAATTGTTTGTTAGGTATTACTTCACAGCAGTGAGAAAAGCAACCAATACAATACCCTGGTTCCTATCTTTGCTAGAGGACTCTGTTTTTCCCCAAAATGAAGTCCCAGAATAATGCTTCAACACAAGGGCTTACTCTGTGTCAAAGTCTGTTCAGGATTGGTTGGCCTCACTCTTAAGAGGTGAGGCAGCCTTCTGCCAAAGTTTTTGAGCTAGTTATGGCCATAGAACAAGATTCTGTTTAAAAAACAATCTAGTTGGGTTTCACGTGAAGAAAAGCTGAAACTCTGTCTAGTTTATATTAATATGGCTTTGGTTTTGTGCCTTCTTATAGATGAGGAAATATTCGGTCTGAGACTTACTTTCATACTGATACAAAATATGAAGGTCCAGGAGATGAGCACTATGGCTTGTTCTTGCTTCAAGTTCTTGCCAACTGGATGGACTTGCAAAATCTGTAACAACAATAATGCTCGTCTCTGGAATCCCAGTGGATTCTCCTAGACCACTTACCCTAAAGGTGTCTGATTGATTATTCAGCCCCTGGCTGATTTTAATAGTCACACCTGAGAGTAACAGTCTCACATATTTTGTGCAGCACCATTCTGAAGCACTTACCTTTTGTGCAAGACTGTATCTCCTCCAGGTTTTTAAAACCAAAGTGGTCTGTCACAGGAAGAGTGAAGATCTGAAGACAGATCTTTAGCATCTTTCCACATTGGCCTTTGAGTCTCTTTATGTTAGTCCATGTATATATTTGTCTGTAGAGTTCTAACATCTCTTTCTGCCAGAAAAGAAAGATCTATATTATTGTTTACTTGAATTGCTTTGCCTATTCTAGCACCATATCACCTCACCTAAAGTTTGACTTCCAGACTAGTGAGTGGCATCATTATAATTAAGGGTTTTTTTTTTTTTCCTGAAATGAACAGCATTTGCACCCAGGCTCATGAATTATTTTAGTGTTTTTAGAATGCTACTCTGTTTACTTGAATGCACTTAAAGCTATCAGCCACCCTTCCACAGATACAAGATTGCTTTTGGTTAAGTATTTGATTATAGCAATGGGTAAAATAATGCATATGTATAGTTGCAAATGAAATACAGAGAATACATATTTCTGGAAAGCTTTGTTTGTTATTTGTGACTTTAATATTTTCTTTGTTTCACGTAAATTTATCAACATATGGTGAGTGTGCTAGTACATTATTTTGTACAATTGAATTAAAACACAAGGGGGCATACCATCATTGCTGATATCTTTGTTAAATATTTGTATTATAAATAATTTAACATGAGTAATTTCGTTTTGTTCAATGGTTTATTTATTGTAAGACATGTGCAGATAGAAAGTTCTTTCTACAATGGATAACTGAGTCAGTCATATGGACTGTTCACATTCAATCTGATTTACTTATGATTATTCTTTACTATTGTATATAAGATGCTTTGTTATTTACTAATCTTGAACATGTTTCTAAATTAATAGTAAAAAAAACCCACAATAATTGAAGACTGAGGAGCTCTGACTTTCCATGTACTTAGTAAGATTTTAGGTAGCATGAATCTTTGGTTTACAGCATCTAAAATTAAGCTGAATTATATATATGTTTTCAGAAACTGTGTTTTAAAATAAGAAACATTAGCCATGTCCAGACTACATACTTTATTCACCTCTCCACTTCTAACTTCCAACTGGAACTTCCTTTCTGTGGAGATGAACACTGTGACTAAGTTCCTTGTGGCTCTATGGCTTCTCAATCATCTTTCAATTTTGGTTTAAAAGCTAAATTATTTTACTTGTTAGGGTTTTACTAATGAAAAATACTGATATTTTATATAAATGTGCAAAAGCTGTTTGGTAACCTCAATGTTTTGATGACACCAACATCGGAAAGGCAAAATAAATAGTCATTTGTAAGTCCACAACAAGGATCATTTATATCTGAAATTATCCATACTCAATATGAAGGTTATAATGAAGTTGTGTAATATTTATGGAAGAAAATTTTAGAAATTGTTACAATCCATTCTACTCTAAAACAGTAGCATCAGTGCTAGCATTATAATTATTTCCAACTATTTCTTTTTTTTTCTTCTTTTTTTTTAAATAATTTTTTTAAAACTTTATTTATTTATTTATTTGCCTTGGTGTTTGCCTGGAACTGGAACTACAGTTGTTAGCTGCCATGTGGGTGCTGGGAATCGAACCCGGGTCCTCTGGAAGAGCAGGCAGTGCTCTTAACCGCTGAACCATCTCTCCAGCCCCCCAACTATTTCTTATTCTAAGCTTATGAAGTTACTAGTTCTTATTCTACATTATGCTAAATAGGTATTAAAATTATAGCTGCATCCTTTTAATTTTTAATACTGTGCATTAACCCTGTGGTTTTATGCTAAATACTTATTTTACCACTGAACTCCAAACCTTTTGGACAAGCCTTGTTATGTTAATATAAGATTCGACAAAATTTCACAGACTTGAATTAAACTTAAAGTCTTTGTTTCACTTCCTGACCAACTGAGATCTCAGATCCAAGCCAAGGGCCACAGCTGCCATCTAAATTCTAAATGGTGGCGAAATGAGCTAACTACACAAATCCTGTTATTTTATAGCTAAACAAGCAGAAAATCAACAACTACTTCAAATCATCCAGTCAACTGATTGGCTACCAAAGCTGTAGGTTAAACGTCAAGTATTCTTCTTTCTTAGAAAGTTGAGCTGGAGAGATGGCTCAGCAGTTGAGAGCTGTTAATCTGGAGGACATGAGTTGGATTTCCAGCATCTACATGGTGGCTAACAACTGTCTGCAATTCCAAGATCTGACACCCTTACACAGTTATACATGCAGGCAAAACACCTATTCATATACAATAAAAATAATATTAAAAAAAGTTTACATAAATCATGAAAGCAAAAGCACAGTTAATGGGAAAGATTGTTTTTTTTTAAAAAAAAAAGAGTGGGATAGTACAAATTGAAGGATAATTTTATCCATTATGGTGCATACAGTAAAATATTTAGAATTAGCATTTTTCAAGTTCTAGATATTTCCATATTTCTATCTTTTTCTGCTCTTTATTTTGATTGCTTCATATTTTAGAACTTTCATATCTATATGTCTTAGCGAATGCCTTTTTGAATACATATATTTATTGTAGAATATTTGAGACTACCAAAGGCTCCAAGGTATTGAACTGCCAGCATAAAGCAAAAAAAAAAATGCAATTATTTAATGAAAACTCCCTTAAGCACAGTGCATTAATGTGACTCAAAGTTAAAGTTGTTTTTTCTCAGGGTTTAACAGTTCTTTAGTCTCATTTTCTTCTGTTGCTTAGTAGATGTCATCTAGGGAAGCCAGGCACACAGCAGCACAAAGATTGTGAAGTGACTCCAGTATCGAAAACCAGGGAATGGTTTTGGAAGAGCATACCAATTGGTTCTCCAATACCAAATGTTCAACCCTGGAAACATACACATAAGTAGCATTATACAGTCTTAACAGGCTGTATTTATATATTTATAAATATATATGCAGCTATCTACATATATACATATACACACAGAACTTTGTTTTGTTACAAGGACCTTATAAGAGAAGAGAGACATTGCTTATCCTCTACCCTAGTACTCACAATTGTTTCTAAAAATTCTTTATTAGTGTTATTATATTTCATAAAATTAAAATTGTAGTGGGATATTACATAAAATAAAAAGTAAGATGTTAGAATTTTAAAACTCTTAATTTCTACTTGTTTTATCTAAATGTTGCATATTAGTTAAAATTCCAGTGTAGTGGGATTATGCTGGTAATGTAAATATTTGTTCTGCCTATAGGTTTAATAAAAGCTGATTAGCCAAAGGCAAACAGAAAGTGTGGGCAGGGCCACAGGCTAAGAAAACTTGGGAACATCTCAGAGCAGAGACAGACACCAGACACAGATGCCAGAGTTGCCGGAACTGCCAGGAGACACAGAGGAAATTCTGCTTTGAGAGAAGTTACTGAGCTGCATGGCTGAACAAAAAGGGTTGAGTTCAGATGAAGGAGTTAGCAAATTATATGCCTGAGCCTTAGGCCAATCAGCATAAATTGATTTAAGCGTGTGTGTGTGATTATTTGACGCTAAGCGAGGCTGAGAGTGGGATCAAGCCTCTCATCCAGGCCCAGAAAGTCCGGGCCAGAACCTTTTACAACATTCCAAAATGGGGCAACTTTATCTTCTGTTCAATAACCACATGTGGAAATCTATACTGATGTGAATAGAGGAACTTAAAGAGAATATTTTCCCTCCTATGTCAAGTTACCCCCCGGAACTGAGGAATATCTCTCAAAATTTCCTGTAACTGTGTATGTGTGTGTGAGGGAGTCACCTGTTCTTTTGTTTAGAAAGACCATGGAGACACCACTGAATGAACTATAACCAAGTGTCCAGTATTCAAAGAAGATGGAGATGGTCAGAACAAAGGAGAAATTCCTTCTCCACTTGCAAATAAAACATTGGTCAAACAGTGACTTTGACTCATCATCACATAAATGAACAAACAGACAAGAGAAAAACTATAATAACCAGAGGTTCCCTATAAGCCTGAATGGTCCCTGAGGTTCAGATTGTCAATTGATTTTCACAGTAAAAGTAATCAATCTCTGCCACCTACATGTTTTTAAACACCCAGAAGGATAATCCAACTGAGATTAATGTTAATATGGCTCTTTAATAATTCAAATGACTACAGTACTCAAACACAATACTTAATGATATGAGATGTTATTTGAGCAACTTTCTACCTAATAATTATATATATATGTATATATATATACATATATATATGTTAGTAAGTCTAAATGTAGGACTAGACGACCTTGGCTTACTTCAGCACAGAAGTGTCTATCTGCAGCTGAGAAAATAGTCCGATTTTCTTAAATACTGAGGCTAAATTTAAATACTATATTTACCAATTGTGAAGCACTATCTTTTTCTGGAGTGTATATTTTACAGCTTAATGTGGCATCTCGTGTTCTAACCACCTATGTTCCCTGATTAAAGAAAGACATCAGATACCCAGATGTCAAACACACAGGTTTGAGAAATTATTCAGGATACTTTAACGGTGTTCATGGAACATTGCTGGACAATTCTATTTAAAAAATAGATTTTTATCTTTTATATTTTCAATTAGATGCTAATATCTAGTTAAGAATCTGAATTTCACTAAGGTTTGGCCCATGTACCCCCACTGGTACATGGGCAGAAGCATCTCTTGCTGGCAAGGCAATGGAATGCTTGTAGGACAATTACCTTAACTGTTCTCTCACAAAGATTCCAGACATTCACTTCTTATTTAGGAGTCTGTTTTAGTAAACAGATGATTGGACAGAATTTGATCTGTCAAATACAACTTATGTCCATTTAGTTAGAGGAAAGACTATTTCTCTGGCCTTATCTTGTACAAGGTTCTGATACTCAGTCCAGCCAGCTACACAATTATGCTTTACTGAACAGGACTTATGTTAGTTATAATGTGAAAAAATTATCTTATTAACTTTGTCTTCTAGTGAAGTTAAAGTAGAAGAAACTTAGAGGCTTACTTCTGAACTTAAATTTGTTGGTGAAAGGCTCTTTTAACTCATGAGCCAGATAGAAGGCTTCTGGCAAGATGTACTTCTCTTAATGGACAATGGTGGCAAAGAAATAATCAGTCATATTTATACTCATGACAAAGTCCCCTAAAGATTCTTTGGATGATTTTCCTTGCTTGTTCTCTTCCTCTAATGACAACAAAACTGTCCTGTTTTCTTATGCTTCTAATACAAGTCACAGCAGTATGAAGGGCTTTGTTTTTTAAGTTACAAATTACTAGACTCAGATAACATACTCCAAACATACATGGTATCAACAATTGGTATCTCATGTTCAGAATATTCACCATCTATTAAATTTTAGTGTGGCCTCTTAAATTGAAACCTTCCTAAGGGACTGTGACTACTGCCCCTCTTTGTAGGTAGAGTTAGTTAGTTTCTCTGTGTCACAACAGCTGCTTGCAAATATCTACTCAGAGACTTTTAATTATAAATACTAGGTTGATATCTCAGGCTTATTACTGCCCAGCTCTTACAACTTAAATTAACCCATTTGTATTAATCTACATTCTGCAGTGTGGCATTATCTCTCTTTCATCTCACACCTTCTGTTTCCTTTCCATATCTCCCTGGCAACTCCCCTGACTCTGCCCTTCTCAGCATTCTCTGTGTCTTGCTCTCCCACCTATACTTCCTGCCTAGCTACCTGACAGTCAGATCTTTTATTAAACCAATCTGAAGGTTCTTGGCAAAGACACATCTTCTCAATTAGGAATTTTTGGCACCCCCAAGACCCTAATAGCCCTCTGAAAGGGAGGATTAAGGAACTAAGATTTAGGCAGACTTCTTCATAGGCAAGTAAAAGGAGGAAAGGTCAAAATTAGCTAATAGTAATGAAAATGTCCCAAGATCACTGAATTCTTTTTATCATTTTAATCTGAGACAAAAGCCTGGAAGCTTAAAAAAAGAAAAAGACCTTGCAGAATTTTTCTCCTGATGTAGGCTCCCTAATGATGAACTGTCCAAAATCAAGACTGATTAGGACACGTTTACACCCAGTTGTGGGCCAGTTTCCATCCTGTCTTTCTTCAAGCAGGCTTGCTGCAAATTAAGGAAAGAAAACTCTTGAGAGACCATAAAACCCAGCTCTGGAGAAGAGATTGAAGTTTTGGGCTACCTGAATCTGGAGTGTCTTTTTCTCTGTATGTCTACAACTTGTAAATTTTTTTCACCCTCCAGTAAATGTCTTACTTTAACTGCTAGTAAATACACACACACACACACACACACACACACACACAAATTGGATATGGATGCAAAAGTGACGATGAATTTGAAAGAGAGATTGTAAAGGAGCTTGGAGAAAGAAAAGAGGAGTAAATAAAAGAAAAGAAGGTAAAAGAATGGAAAGAAAAGAAATGGAAAAAGAAAAGATAAAGATAAAGAAAAGAAATGAAACAAGTAGATGTTTGGAGAACACAGGTTAAGATTATATATTATATTACTTATTTTTACAACTTCAAAATAATTTGAAGTAATGCAGTGTTATTGCTCCCTTTATAAATAAAAAACTCAAATTACCACAGACAATACATTCCTGGTATTTACATGAGGCCATAAAATACTTTTTCATATTTGTTAAAGATTTATATTACACCTAAGTTTTATAACTTATATTCTCAGCTGCCTGGTCTTTTATCTTACACCTCAACTTGAAGACCTCAAGGATTCTAGAGCCCATCTTGAGTACATATTTATTTCCAAGTGAAATGACTGAATGTAGGACAGTATGTCTAGATAACTTTTTTCTAAGTCAGTTCTGGCCATAGTGAATACCATTTGTTATAAAAACATGTATAAAACTAAGAAAAAGTTACAACCTCTTTTTCAGGATTTCTTAGAATTTCTGGTTATTTTCAAATTTTATTATCTCCTATTCCCAAAAAAAAAATTATGCAAAATCCTCATTTAATTAGGTGGGCTTAACCCTTGTAGTCTTAAAAAATTCCAACATGTTTCCTTTGGGATATTTAATGGAATACTTTGCTCTAGGCCTGCTTGTGCACAGAGGATTAGATATTTTCTGGCACATTCCTTCTGTTAAGAAAAGAATATTATGTGATTTGAAAATAAAATATGAAATGTTAAAAAAACTTTTACCTGAAGAATATGAGATTAAACTAAATTTGTACTTTCTGATTATGCTTATAAAATTCTATAGCTTATTTCTCATTGAGAGATCTCATTGATATTTCCAACAGTTTGTCTTTTGTTTAGAAAAACATACTCAAAAAATAAAATTCTACATCTCTAGGGAAATACTTAAATTTAAACATGCATAAAAATTGCTTTTATTTTTTGAAAATGTGTTGCAAGATGTCAAATACTGATTTGATTAGTCATAAAAAAGTTCTACAGAATTATGAAATCCAAGGATAAGGATATAAGTGTAGAGTCATACCAAAGAAATAAGCACCAAAATGGTTTTAAACACAGCCACTAGTCATCAAAAATAGTCACATATTTTAATTATTTTCATGTGTATGATAATAAAGTGTAGTTTCACATATAAATTGATATGAGTATATTTGGCCTACTAACCATTTACTTACAAAGAGAGAAAAGACGTAAACCAAAGTCCTATTAAGGACCATTTAATTTAAAAAATACTTACAAAATAAAGTAATAGTAATACTAGATCCAATTAATAAAAGAGACAAACCTATTCATTTGGTAGTTTGCTTTAATGTACTGAACAAGCAAGATATTTTACTTTTCTTTTTTATTTTTCTTTTATTTATAAAGGGTTTTTTTTTTCAGGTTTACCACTGCTTGCCCTCCTTTCCTCCTCCCAGTCCCTAGCAGCCCTCCCTCAGCATTCCCCACTCCATCCCTCCAGCCATTCCCAAGGAGGGTAAGAAGCCTCAAAGTGGGTAGTTAAGTCTGCCATATCTGTCTGAGGTAAGTCTGAGTCCCTCATCCCAGTGTTAAGGCTGGGTTGGGTGTTTCTCTGTAGGGAATGGGCTCCAAGATGCCAGATCATGCACAGGAACATAGTCTGATCCTACTCCAAGAGGCTCTACATACTGCCCATGCCAATCAACAGTCATTTACATTTGGACAGTTTAGTTTCTTTTCCTGATGGGTCCTCAGTGGTAGTTTTTTATTTAGAGACTGCCAGTCTGGGCCTGGTCTTGGAGCCAGGGGTGCCACTAGCCTCTTTATCATCTGTGGGCCAAGGAGTGTGGCTCTCATGTGATGACCAAGCAAGTTTATAACAGGACAGAAAGAAAATAGAGAATTGGGTAAATAAACTTATAAAAGAACCATATACAGTTATCAGAACATGAAATGATGGCAATTTATTTGATAGTCCTGTTACAGCATGAATTTTTTTTCCATTTTCTAGTGATTTATTCTACTCTGAAGGTGAAGGGTGGAGTGATGTTTATCTTTTCTATTGGTTAAATCCCCCCTCCCCTACCAAATGAACTGAAACCTCTTCTTGCAGGGCAGTCCATCACTGGTCAGTCAGTGCTATGAAGACAAATTAGTATCATTTAGTCAAGTTTTTCTTGGAAAAAAATAGTAAGGATATCCTCAAGAAATATGGTATCCTAAGAAGTGTTCATCTGAATTTGTTTCTAAAACCAGAAGCAAAACAAATTTTGTCATTTTATTTCTGGCTTCCAAATTACACAAAAATCCAAGAAAGTCAGTCCTGCTGAGGAAGCTAGCATCTCTGAGGGCATTTCATGTGCAGTCATCATAATATTAGGAAGTTGGTGGCACATACTGTCTGCAGCTTTGCCAATACCTCAAACATACTCATTTGCATATAAAAATAGATTAAAATGACTACCGCTCAATATTATAAAAACTATTAAGATATCACCACTAGCCTAATGGCAACTCAATCTAATTTCCCACACTTAACTTAGATAATAGATTTTATTTAATTTTTCTTCTTCTTTTTTATTATTAAAATAAGTCACATTTTCTATCCTTGTACATCTTTATTCAAGGTCCCTTCCCACTCCCACCACATCAGGTCATTCTCTCTTCTCCACATCCCCCACCCCCCATGACCCATGGGCAGGCAGCAGGCAGTTCCAAGGTCCCACTGTCCCAATAATGTTTAGTTCAGCCTGCACTCCTGGCAGATCCAGTTTTCTCCCCCAAACCTCAGGACTGAGTCAGGTGTTCCTCTAGGGGGAGTGGCATCCAAGGAGTCAGTCCAAGGTGTTTCAGATCCCCAGCTGTTCAGTGGTTGTGGTTTGCAGCTTGGGCATGCTTGGCTTTTTTCTTGTTTGTTTGTTTAAAGTCCACTAATAAGTGAGTACATCCCCTGCTTATCTTTCTGAGTTTGTGATACCTCGCTCAGGAGGATATTCTCCAAATCCATCCATTTGCCTGCAAATTTTAGGATATCATTTTTTCTTACTGCTGAGTAGTACTCCATTGTGTAGATGTACCACAATTTGTTAATCCATTCTTCAGCTGAGTGGCACCTAGGTTGTTTCAAGGTTATTGCTATTACAAATAATGCTGCTATGAACATAGTTGAGCTAATGCCTTTGGAGTGTGACTGTGCATCTTTAGGGTACACTCCCAGAAGTGGTATTGCTGGGTCCTTGGGGAAATTGATTCTCAATTTTCTGAGAAACCAGCCTACTGCATACCAGAATGGCTAAACAAGCTTACACTCCCACCAACAATGGGAGAGTGTTCCCCTTGCTCCACATCCTCTCCAGCACAGGCTGTCATCTGTGTCTTTAATCTTAGGCATTCTGACAGGTGTCAGGTGGTATCTCAAAGTTGTTTTGATTTGCATTTCTCTGATGGCTAAAGATGATGAGCACCTTTTCAGGTCCCTTTCGGCCATTCGTAATTCTTCTGCTGAGAATTCCCTTTTTAGATATGAACCCCATTTTGAGTTTTTCAAGGTGTTGGGCTCTAGATTCTTGAGTTCTTTATATATCTTAGAGATCAGTCCTCTATCAATTGTAGGGTTGGCAAAAATCTTTTCCGATTCTGTAGGCTGTTGTTTTGTCCTATTGACAGTGTCTTTGGCTTTACAGAAGCTTCTCAGATTCAGGAGATCCCACTTATTGATTGTTCATATAGTTTCTGTGCCACTGATGTTATATTTAGGAAGTAGTCACCTGTGAAAATTCGTAGAAGAGTATTTCTCACTTTCTTTTCTATCAAGTTCAAAGTGGCTGAGTTTATGTAGAGGTCTTTGATCCACGTGAATTTGAGTTTTGTGCAGGGTAACAGGCTTGGATCTATTTGCATTTTTCTACCCACTACCATTCAACTATGCCAACATCATTTCTTAAAGATACTATTTTATTTCCATGGAATGTTTTGGGCCTGTTTGTCGAAGATCAGGTGTTCATAGGTTTTTTGGTTAATGTTGGGGTCTTCAATTCGTTTCCATTGATCCACAAGTCTGTTTTTTTTTTTTTTTTAAACCATACTGTTTGGCCCTTGTCTCAAGCACATTATCAGCAAGCTCTTTCATCTTAAATCAATCCATTTCTTGTACTCTATCTGCCATGTGTCCAGGCCCACAGCTCACCTGGATTCCTTACATGTCCCTTCTTCTGGGGACAGATGGAGACTGATTAACTCCACCTTCCTTCTACCTGTCTGTCCTCTGATTCTCCACCTACTTCTATGGTCCTGCACATAGGCCAAAACAGCTTCTTTATTTGCAGCATACAGAGAACAATTCCACCACACTTCCTCTTTTCTATCTAATCAAAAAGGAAGGTTTCAAATTCCATATAGCAAAATTACAACAGAAGATCTCTCAAGCAAGAATTACAGTCACAATAACTAGTCTATTTGTATTCACAAAATTAAAGAGAATATGCCAGTACCAGGCTTTTTTATTGCTGTAGCTCTATAGTATAACTTGTAGTCAGAGATGGTGATGCCTCCTGAGGCTCTTTTATTGAGCAAAACTGTTTTGACAATCCTGGCCTTCCTCTTATTCCAAATGATGTTGAGTATTGTTCTTTCAAGGTTCACAAAATATTGTGTTGGGATTTTGATGGGCAGTGCATTGAATCTGTAAATTGCTTTTGGTAGAGTTGCCATTTTTACTATGTTGATCCTACCTATCCAGGAACATGGGAGAGCTTTCCATTTTCTGATATCCTCATCAATTTCTTTCTTCAGTGATTTAAAATTTTTGTCAAATAGATCTGTTACTTCTTTGGTTATAGTTACTCCAAAGTATTTAATACTATTTGCAGCGATTATAAAGGGTGATGTTTCCCTTATTTCTTTTTCAGCCATTCTATCTTTAGTGTATAAAAGGGCTACTGATTTCTTTGAGTTAATCTTGTATCCTGCTATAATGCTGAAGGTGTTTATCAGCTGTAGCAGTTTCTTGGAAGAATATTGTGGGTCACTTATGTATACAATCATATCATCTGCAAATAGAGATAGCTTCACGTCTTCTTTTCTAATTTGTATCCCCTTAATCTCTTTTCATCCCCTTATTGCTTTAGCTAAAACTTCGAGAACTATATTGAATAGATAAGGGGAGAGTGGACATCCTTGTCTAGCTCCTGACTTTAGTGGGATTGCTTTGAGTTTTTCTCCATTAAGTTTGATGCTGGCTGTTGGCTTCTTGTAGATAGCCTTTATTATATTTAGGTATTCTCCCTGTATTCCTGATCTCTCCAGGGCTTTTATCATAAAAGAGTGTTGGATTTTGTCAAAGGCTTTTTCAGCATCTAAGGATATGATCATGTGGTTTTGTTCCTTTAGTTTGTTTATATGATGGATAGCATTTATGGTTTTTCATATCTTGAACCAGCCCTGCATTTCTGGGATGAAGCCTACTTGGTCGTGTTGGATGATACTTTTTATATATTGTTGTATACGGTTTGCTAAAATTTTGTTGAGAATTTTAGCATCAATATACATGAGGGAAATTGGTCTATAATTCTCCTTCTATGTTGTGTCTTTGAGTTTCTTGCATAATAGGATAGTTGTGGTCTCATAATAGGAATTTGGCAATAATGCTTCAGTTTCTCCTGTGTGAAATAGTTTGAGGAGTAATGGTAGTAATTTTTCTTTGAATGTCTAGTAGAATTCTGCAGTGAAACCATTTGGACCATGGCTTTTATTTTTGGGGAGGCTTTTAATGACAACTTCAGTTTCTTTAAGGGTTATAGGTCTGTTTAGCTAATTATTCTGGTCTTCATTTAACTTTGGAAATGGTACCTGTCTAGAACACTGTCCATTTCTTTTAGGTTTTCCAGTTTGTGGAATACAGATTTAAAATATGATCTGATAATTCTCTAGATTTCCTGGGAGTCTGTTGTTATGTCCCCCTTTCATTGCTGATTTTTTTTCATTTGGACACTCTGTCTCTGCTTTTTGATTAGTTTGGATAAGCGCTTATCTATATTGTTGACTTTCTCAAAGAACTAACTCTTAGATTCATTGATTCTTTGTATTGTTCTTTTTGTTTTAATTGTATTGATTTCAGCCCTAAGTTTTCTTATTTCCTGCCATCTACTCCATCTAGGTGAATTGGCTTCTAATTGTTCTAACACTTTGAGCTGAGCTGTTAGTTCTCTTGTGTGGGATTTCTCTAGGTTTTTTATATAGGCATCTATGAATTTTCCTCTTAAGACTGTTTTCATTGTGTCTCACAAGTTTGAGTATGTTGTGCATTCATTTTTTTTAAAATCTAGGAAGACTTTGATTTTTTTCGTAATTTCTTCCTTGATCCAGAGGTGGTTCAGCTGAGTGATGTTGAGTTTCTGTGAGTTGGTAGGCTTTCTTTGATTTTTGATGTTGTTGAACTCTAACTTTAGGGTTAGGGTTAGGTTTAGGCCCTGGTGGTCTGATATGTTACAAGGGATTATTTTCATTTTTTTTGTATCTATTGATATTTGCTTTATGACCAAGTATGTGGTCAATTTTAGAGACAGTTCCATGAGGAGCTGAGAAATATGTATATTCCTTTGCAATTCTGTGGAGGTTTCTGTAGATATCTATTAAATCCATTTGCATCATAACCTTTGTTAGACTCCGTATTTCTCTGTTTAGTCTCTGTCTGGTTGACCTACCAAGGGGTGAAAGTGGGGTATTGAAGTCTCCCACTTTTAGAGTGTGAGGATTGATGTGGGATTTGAGCTTTAGCTGTGTTTCTTTTACATAGGTAGGTGCCCTTATATTTGCGGCAGAAATATTCAGGATTGAAATCTCCTTTTGGCCAATTTTTCCTGTGATGAATAAATAATGACCATCTTGGTCCCTTTTAATTGATTTTAGCTTAAAGTTTACTTTGTTAGATATTAGGATGGCTACCCCAGCTTGTTTCTTAGAACCATTTTACTGGAAAATCTTTTCTCAACCCTTTACTCTGAGCCTGTGTCTGTCTTTGTGGTTGAGGTGTGTTTCTTGTAGGCAATAGAAGAATAGCTTCTGCTGTTGTATCCATCTTGTTAGTGCGTGATTTTTTTTATAGGAGATTTGAGTCCATTGATATTAAGGGATATTAGTGACCACTGATTGATATTTCCTGCTATTTTTGGTGGTAACTTGTTTGTATTTCCTTTCTCTGGGTATTCTTCTCTGGGATTATTGATTGTTTGTTGTTTCATGAGTGTATCTGGGATCCTTAGGTTGGTGTTTTCCCTCTAATGCTTTCTGTAGTGCTGAATTGGTAGATAGGTATTATTTCAGTCTGACTTTGTCATGAAATATCTTGTTTACTCCATCTATGGTGATTGATAATTTTGCAGGTATAGTAGTCTTCTAGTTTGGCATCCATGCTCTTTTAGGATCTGTATAAGTTTTGACCAAGCCCTTCTAGCTTTCATCATTTCCATTGAATAGTCAGGTGTTATTCTGATGGGCTGCCTTTATAAGTAAGTTGGCCCTTTTCTTTTGCTGATCTTATAATTTTTCTTTGTTCTGTATGTTTTCTGGCTTGATTATTATGTGGTGCATTTTTTCCCAAGGGTCATATCTATTTGGTGTTCTGTAAACTTCTTGTATCTTTATAGGCATTTCCTTATTCTAGTTAGGAAAGTTTTCTTCTATGATTTTATTGAATATATTATCTGTGCCTTTGAGCTGATATTATTCTCCTTCGTCTACTCCTATTATTCTCAAGTTAGGTCTTTTTATGGTGTCTTAGATTTCCTGAACTTTTGTGTTATGAGTTTTTTGGTTTGAGTATTTTTTTTTTTTTTTGGCTGATGTATCTAATTCTGCTACTGAATCTTCCACTCCATAGATTCTCCCTTTCATCTCTTGGATTATGTTGGTTATGCTTGTATGTGTAGTTCCAGCCTTTTTCTTCAGATTTTCTATTTCCATGTTTGCCTCATTTTGTGCCTTTTTTATTGTTTCTATTTCAGTTTTTAGATTCTAGCATGTTTCTTTCATAGATTTGTTCATCTATTATAATTTTTTGGTTTTATTTTCTGTAGGGCGTGATTTGCCTTTGCACAACTTGCCGGAACATTCTATTGCCACTTATGCTAATTAGGCATCAAGTAGTGACCAATCTGATGTGCTGATGCTAATTAGGCATCGAGAAAGGACGTATCCGATGGGCTCCCCAAATATGTTAATGAGCCATTATTTTGGGCCAATCACCAGCTATATGTTAATGAGGCATTGTGATGGGCACCAATCACGCGCCAGGCTTCCCTATATAAGCAGGCTGAATCTCAGGCTCGGCGTCTTCTTTCCACCATTTGTCAACTGAGTAGTACTCCAATAAAGTGTGATCCAAGAAGAATCGTGCGTGTGGTGACTCATCATTCTGTAGGACAGAAGCGGCTCACCACAATTTTTTTCTATTTCTTTAAGGGAATTTTTCATATCTTTGAGGGCTTCAATGATCATCATATAGGAATTTTTGGTTTTGCTTCCTTCTGCTTCCTCTTCATTGCTCTGTTCAGGTCTTGTAGTTGTAGAACCACCACTTTCTTCTAGAGTTACCTTGTTCTTTATATTATTATATATATTTCAGCACTGGCCTCTGCCCATGTCTTCAGTGGTTCACAATTAGGTGGCTTCTGGTGAGTTGTGGCAAGAGGTCTTGAGTGTCTCCTGTTACCTCTAAGCAAGGGGTCTGCTCAATCTCTGACTCTGCTCTAGGCTGGGGTCTAAATTTCAAGTCCTTAGTCTTTCTCTGCTGATGCAGTTGCAGGCAGGGTCACTGTGCGATGCCCCTTCTTTTAGGTGCAGCTGGAGGAGCCCCTCACAGCCAGTCTCTATTCCTGTCTGCTAAGGAGTGTGTGGAGACATGCATCACAAGCAGAACCTGGTCCCAGAACTGGAACCGGAACCAGAACACAACTTTCCCTGGCAACGATTCAGGCACAGGGGCCTGCTGACCTCAGTCATCTCTGGGCGGAGTCTGAGTCTGGATTTCAAAGTCCTCAGTACTCTGTTGAAGCAGTTGGAGGCAGGGTGGCCGTGAAAGTTCCCTTGTTTTAGTACCAGCTGGAGGAACCCTCACAGCCAAAGTCTATTCCTGTCTGCTAAGGAGTGTGCTGAGACAGGCACCACAGACAGAATCTGGTCCCAGAACTGGAACCAGAACTAGAAAATTTTGTTAAATGCTACTATTTTTATATACTTTTATATAAGTGACAATTAAGAAAAATAAATATTAAATTGTCATGATTCTCAAATGACTCTGAAATCAAACAACTCAGCTGGAGTTTAGTACAATTTGTTTATATAGATATTCTTCATTCTTTACTGACTGACCTACATAATGTGTGAGAAGTTCAAAGTTGATGACTTACAGTTGCATTTGTTTTGAGATGTGTAATTTGTAATTCAGATTTCAACTTGCAGTGTTACTCTTGTCTCTGAGTGTATCACTCAAAATAGTGTTTTTTGTTTGTTATAATTCCTGAGTTGTCTACAATTACTATTTGTACTTTTCTATTGCTGGAGACAGAGTAAGTGGTTTGGGAATGAGAGAAAACTTTACTGAACATTATTCTAGCTGTAGAAACAGTAGCTGACTTGCTTTTGATGTGAAGGATTTATATAAGACTCGTTCTGGAATTCACTTGCCCACCTAATTCTTAGATTAGTTGCTTATTAGTAAATTCAGACACAGTTTGATTGATATCCTGAACCATGGTGACATCTTGCCCAGTAGACAGGGTTTCTAAGTATATATCAGTCATTCAATTAAGTCCAGGAAACTCTTTTTTTGAATTAACAGAGAAACAGGTCCCATGTTTGTTCTTCTTAGCAGAAAGGCTAAAAAATTTAATATCATTATCACTCAAGTGTGTGGTGAATAGACAAGCAAATTAGAAAAAATAACTCATCAAAAGTAAATAACTTTCAGTACCAAAGGATCTCATGCAAATTTCAATAATCTTAAAATGAGATTTTAAAAGACATAGACTAGACTTCTCAAAAGCTATGTAATTGTTATAATTTAAAAATACTGGGAAGTGGAAATAGACAAACCATGCTGATAGGGCATACATGGAGAGTTTTATCTGGTGCGTTGAGAAGGAAGAAAGAAAGGAGGCACACACTGCCATGTATTGAGGGGGAGAGGCTGAGGAGGGCACACACTGCCTTGTGTGGAGAGGAGAGGCTGGGGAGGGCACAGACTGCCTTGTGTGGAGAGGGGAGAGGCTGAGGAGGGCACAGACTGCCTTGTGTGGAGAGGGGAGAGGGTGAGGAGGGCACAGACTGCCTTGTGTGAAGAGGAGAGGCTGAGGATGGCACAGACTGCCTTGTGTGAAGAGGAGAGGCTGAGGAGGGCACAG
>PVIH01022375.1:0-27335 GCA_004025045.1 Sigmodon hispidus | reverse complement strand
CTGATATATCTCTCAACATCATTACCATGGTGATATCAAATATGGCCTTCCTGGTTCTTCCACTACTGGTCATCTTTTTCTCCTACATGTTCATCCTCCACACCATCTTGAGAATGAACTCAGCTACAGGGAGACGCAAGGCCTTTTCCACCTGTTCAGCCCACCTGACTGTGGTGGTCATATTTTATGGTACCATCTTTTCTATGTATGCAAAACCCAAGTCTCAAGATCTAACAGGGGAAGACAAGTTTCAAACCGCAGATAAGATCATTTCTTTATTTTATGGAGTAGTTACCCCCATGCTAAATCCAATCATCTACAGCTTGAGGAATAAAGATGTTAAGGCTGCTGTAATGTATATAGTGAAACAAAAGTATGTTCACTAAGGATGCCAGTAGACAAGGATTTTGTGTGGCAAGTACAAGATTGATTCAGGGGTAAATCTGTGAGAACATTCTAATTTTTATTTATTTATTTAGGAAAAGTCTTGGCTATTGGTTTATGCCCCCAGAGAATGAAGGTAAGTCTTTACTTCTGAAGACACAATGTACTTCAGAAACAGGGCCCATAAATCCCTGAATTGATAATGACATGAATGCTCCCTCCCTGAAGACTAGCTTTCATGGTCCCAGAAAGTACCATGAAAGCTTTTAAAAGAGGGAGACAACCAAAAGTCCTATTCAGCTATGAAGCCTATGGACCACAACAACTAGCATGCACAATAACCATAGGTGTGCAGTAGTGGCAACACACCTTGGTGGTTACCAACAGTTCTCTAGTCAGACTTAAGACTCATTCAGCAAAAGGGAGATCATGCCTGGTTTTAGAAAGCAAGCAAACTACCCAGTGCTAATGAAATTATAGTTATTGAGGAGAATCTCCAACAACTAACTTACAAAACCAGCATAGTATATAACAACAATCTATAACATTTGTCTTTATATCCACAGATAAATGTAGTTGTCATTCATCATTAAGGCAACTTTTCATTTACAATAGATGGAGACTAGTATAGAAAATCACAACCAATCCATATGCAGAGTTGTGGAGCCCAGTCCCATTGGATGTATCTACCAGTCTCTCTCCTTCCTAAGGCTCAGGGGACATGGCCAAAGAGGTGATTAAAAAGTTGTAAGAGGCAGAGGAGCAGGGACTTTGCCGTGAGATTGCATCTCCTAGTAATGTCAGAAGCTGTACCCACAAAGTCTCAATACCGTGACTGTCCTGATCTGACCTAAATAAGGAGGTCACCAACAACCATGTGAAACTGCACTGGAACAATCTCCCCAGGCCTTAACCCTTTGCAAAGAACTATAGGCAACTCGGCAAATCTGGGAGTGGGAGAGGTGGCCCTCCCCAGGGAAGAGCACACCATTCTGTTGTGCAGGTCCAAGTGGGCATCCCTGATATCATATGTACATGAAGCATCATGTGGATTGAATGGGTTATATTTATCAATGTATGTATATAAATATGTATATATGCATAAAATAACAATTACTGTTAAAAGCCATGAATCTGTAAGAGTGAGTAAGAGTATGTGAGAGGGTTTGGAGGGAGAAAATGGACGAGAGAGATGTAATTAAATTATAATCTCAGAAAATAAAATGAAAGAAGAGAATTCTTGGCTTGGGAGAGACATTTTTATTCTTTTCCTTTATTAGTCACGCTCAGGTACATCTACTGAGAATTTCGTTTGCTTTACACTGATCTTCTAACATGTCTTGATCTCACAAATACCATGAATCCTATTATAGTCTTATCATGTGTGTTGTGTGAAGTACATGATTCCAGTGGGTTTCGTGGAAATATGGAGTAAAGTCTACATTCAAACTCAGGAAGCAGAGAGACAGTATAAAAAAGTTTCCATTTTCAAAACTCTAATCCATTTCTAGTTAGATTATTAATTATTTCAAAGCAGTAGTTAACTTGTGAGTAATAAATGAGCAAAGTTCTTGGTGTCGTTTGAAGTTTCAATAAGTTGGAATACACAACAGTTGTGACCAGTGTCATAGTGCATTATATTCCAGAAGTGACACTTTGATGGTTTGGTGAGAAATCACAGTTGCTCTTCTCTCTTCAATTCTTTTTCATTTCTTCATCTCTCTCTCCTTTCATTTTCTTCATTCTTCCTCTTTTAAAAAATATTTTTGTTGATTCTTTGTGGATTTTACATCATGTATCTAGTTTCTTCTCATTTCTCCATCCCTTCGAGCCACTTCAAGATAAAAGAAAATAAAATTTAAAATGAAAGAAAAAAGGAGAAAAAAAGAAAATTCTCATCATGTAAGCTGTAGTGTGACACAGTGAGTCACACAGTAGACCATATAGTCCATACTTCTTTACTTGTACTGTTTATTGTCAGGAGTCATTGGTCTGGTTTGAAGCCTCTGGTTTCCCTTACACTACTGATGCTGGGTCCTCACTGGGACTCCTCTTGTTCTTGTTCTTGTCATGGAGATCCTGAACTTGTGGGTCTTTAGGATTTGACCCTTCATTTGATACAGCAGATCATAGATGAGTGCATGTTGGGGTAGACCAACTCACAGCTCTGACTTTGAGGCCTGATGGTTGCTTTGCTGGTCAGTCCCCTAGGTTTCTCCCATCCTTACCACCAGGGCAAGCTCTCTGGCATCATCTTGCTAGTTCATCCTATGAAGTAAGCAGCAAGGGGTAGGGACCAGTTCTCTAGCTCTCAAACCCTTTGCCAGCTCATTCTGAAGAACCAGGAAAGCACCACTATTTTATGCAAGCCCCTAACCCAGGCTTGAAATTGGCCTGCAATTTGAATTTTCAGAACTATGAGTATAAAATACAAAACAGAAGATAGCCTAGGGCCACCTGAAAGCAAGGGATTAACCATGGAATATCTCAGTACAGGAGATAGTCTATAGAAGTTTGACAAATAGCCTACTAAGGTAACAGAAGACTTCTAGAAAGACCCTAAGAAACAACCTAATCAGAATTGTATTCTTACAGAGATATCTAATTGATGTTTTTTTGACACCTTGTGATTTTGGCCTTTAAAACACTATGCTTGCAAAGGGTCGGGTACTTACTCTGGCTGCTGTTACAACAGTACACTTGGATGGGGTCCCTGCCGAGAACTGTAGGTTTCAAATTACCTTGCTTTTACATTTAGGGGTGTTCACATTTCTGGTGGTTTCTATGGGCGTCATGCAACCAGGACACAACAATTTCTATCAGTAACACCAGGGCCAGCTCCACTGTGTTGTCCAGGTGAGGTGTACTGGTCACTCTCTTGAGTGCTTCAGGGGGTGAGAAGCAGGGCCAGCTCTTTTGTTCTCATGGCCCATTATGCTGCTGCTTTCTGCAGGCTTCAAGTAGCAAGAGGCAAGGAGAAGGCATCTCTCCTCCACTCACACTACCATAAGACAGACAAATAGTAAAGCCAGCTCTCCTAAGCTTACCCAAGCTTCCACCAGAAGTGTCAGCTCTACTGTGCTGCCCAGGTGAGGTGCAGGGCCTGTTCTCCTGAGTGCTGCAGTTGCTGAGGTACTGGTGCAGCAATCCTATTCACATGACCTCAGGGCCAGATTTCCAACCTCACAGGTGGTGAGGGGTGGGGATGGGGGAATATCTCTCCCTCTATCATACCACCCTATAGCAAATGGGAGGGGAAGATCTCCAACACTTATATCCAGGCTTATTCATGCTGCTGTCAACAGGGTTAAACTCCCTGTGCTGCCCAGGCTAGGTTTAGGACCCACGTTCCCAAGTGCTACATTTGGTGAGGGTCAGATGTTTTATCTGCTATAGGTGGCAAGGGGCAAGGTAGTTGAAGAGTTACTGTTTCTTAATACATCTTTTATTCAATTATGTCCTATATCCACTCTGTTAACATCAATCACACCTTCCATGAGCACATCTACATGAAGAGATTAGAGCAGGAGAAGAAATGAGGATGTGAAAAAGAGTGGTGGGGGCAGGTTTCGTACTGCTCTGGTGTGAGAACACAGCCTTAAGATTCAAATCAACTCATGGGGTCCTGAAAGAGAGCCTCTTATGGTTTGAAGTGCTGGGGAAGAAACACTGGCATCAGGTTTGATGGGTTGAGTACTGCTGAGATCTCAAGGATGCATATTGGCAGAGGAAGTAGTCTAGAAGAGAGAAAATGTAGATATCCATAGGCAAAAATGAAGATAAATGCTTCCCATCTCTCTGAGATATTCTTACAGACTCAGGAAGAGTGATTATAAACAGGGAGGAAATAGTGAGATAAAAATCAGTTACTGTTATTTTCAAATGAGCTAAAACTCCAAAACAAATCCAGTTGAGTTTCTCCTTTCCTGTAGAAACTTATCTAGAAGATAATCTGGGCGCAGGGTGACCTGGGGCCACATTGTCCAGGTTCACCAGCAAATCTTGACTCACTGTGAGAGCTGTGTATTGACCTTCGTCTCCTGCTTAGTCTTCTCTTTCTTAATTGACAGCATGAATCCATGTCACCCCTCAACTACATCACTCTGTGCTAAACTAACCTTCATGTGGTTTTTTTTTTTTTTATCTAAACAGTTTGTTCTTCAATCCTGCCTTCTCTTCTTGTGGTGTTGTGTCTTTGTCAGAACCCCAAGCAAGACCACTGCTGGCCAGAATCTGATGTAAGAACAAAGAGCTTTATTGCTTGAAAGTCCAGGTTTGTGCTGACTCTAGGTTCTCTGGTACAGTAGGTGGAAAAGATCAACCCGAGCCCTCATAGGGAAGGGTTTTTAAAGTCAAAAACCCAAAGCAGGAAGTTCCAAGCCTTGGCATTTCAGGATTGAGTAAATTCATTGGCTGTAGGTCTAGGGGAATTCCTATTAGTGGTTGCAAGAACATTTGCAACCCATCTGGAGCCTGGAAAAAAATGTTTATCCAAACTTTTTATTCATTGGGGCATCTGAGTGAGATTGTGTTGACCGAGGCATGAGCTGTTTTGGACCATTTGCAGTTGTTTTTAAAACTTGTAATTTCTTTTGGAACTGAGTTAAGTTCAGCTCTTGCCCAAGTTCTGTTTAGAATGGAGTTCTTTTTTAAAAAGAAGTTTTTCCTGTTCTCCCGTTTCCATTGTTCTAGGGATAAAATTTTGTTAATGTAGAGAATCTATAGATACCTCTGGTTGGACCCCAATTGTGGTAATATATTGGATATTTAATAAAAATAGTCTGGAATATCAGAGGACAGATACACACAGAGCCAAGCCATGAAAGTCAGGAAGTATGCTTTTAATCCAAGACAGAGATCTCTCTGGATGCTTATGACTTTAAGGCCTAACAACCTTGCAGTGGTTGTACACAACTTTAATCCCAGCCCTAGGTAAGTTGAATCAGGAAATGAGATAGATGGGGGGAGGGAGAAAAGGGAGGAGTTCAGCTTCCTCTGTCCCTTTCATAGTTTGGAGGACAGAGAAGTTTGCATTTAGATTAGAAAAGACAGGTGTGAAGAGTTGGTTGAGTGAGAACTGGCTATGGTTTATTTTCTGCCTCTCTGGTATTTCAACTTTTCCCCAATATCTAGCTCTCACTTTTAATTATAATACCAAGTACAATTCATTCACATTGTGACACATTTATGCCAAATAGACCACAAATAGATTCCTGTTTTATTCTTTATAATCCTTTATCTTTGTTGATGAAAATTAATTTTATCTATTTATTTATTATTCATGTGGGAGAGAAAATGTACAACAAAGCGTGTGGAGGTCAGAGGACAGCTTGCCCAGCTTGGTTCTTTTCTTCCAGTGTGTAGTCCTGGGGATCAAGCTCAGATCATATGCCTCTGCCTCTGCTCCTTCTCTAACTGAGATATCTTGATGGCCATCTACAACTTTTGACTATTACAGGATTTTAGGCATGAGAAATCATTTATGCTGTTTGGGACAGCCCCTTTCATCTGACCTTATGTTTTGTCAAAATTATCAAGAATATCACCAACTTAAACATAGACTTATATTAGGTAGAACACATCCTACTTCCACTTCTACTTTTTATTTTGAAAGATTTATATATTCATATATTTTTTGTATGTGAGTGTGCTGTCTTTTTGCATATAAGAAGAGGGAGTCAGATCATGTAACAAATATGTGTTCCACCATGTTGTTTCTGGGAGTCAAAGTCAGGACCTCTGGGAGATAGTCAAAGGCTTTTAACCAACTGCTGAGCTATCTCTCCAGCGCTCACTCCACTTCCCCTTAAACTGAGTTTTATAACCCCAAATGTGAGAATCACTGAATGTGACAGTTATAAAAAATGTGAAGGTTTCTAAGTACTCAGTGACCAAAAGCTAATTAAAATAAAATGTAAAATGAATTTGAAATGTTTGTGGTATCTTTTGTAATTCTCATAATATGAAATCACTGTGCCCTTTTCCAAACACACAGCATGCATACTTTGCATGAAGCAGTCATCCCATCACAGAACGCCAATAAACAAGAACATTATATACTGTCGTCTGCAATGTTTTTATTTTACAGATTATCTTTATCAATGTTGGTGTCAAGTCCCAAGCTGCTTGAAGAGAGGAAAGACCCTACACAGACACCCAGATGTAAACAGGGATGCAGAGTCAAGTGGTACTTCTACCACTGCTGCCCAACCTGCAACTCCAGCCTGTTTATTAGATGACATAAGTTAGATAGTCTTTGTAGGTTTGTTTGCAAGCAGTCTCAGGCTGTGGGAAGCTGCAGTTGCTAGTCTTTCATACAGTAATCTATCCTTCATAAACTCATAACTGGTCTCTGGAGAAGATGGTTGTCACCCATCTTCAGCCTGTCTCATACAGGTAAAGGGTCAGAAGTCCTGGAGTTCTTGACATAGTTGTGTCCATGTAAACAATACTCATTTACTCAGGACTAACTCACTCTAGGATTCCTTCTCTGTATTCATTTTAGAAACATAATGGCTTAAATACAGTGAACAAAGACTGTAAATATTTACTCCTATCATTGATCAGCAGGTATCAGATTAGTAGCTCTTTAGGTAAAGTCACCTTGCAATATTGAATTTTTAAGTTGCAGTTTGGTGGCTGACTTGAGTTTTATACGAAAAAAATTGAGTGTTAGTTTGAATTAAAGGGAGATTTTCAACAATTTTTTAAATGGATCTAATATACTTCTGCTATTTTAATGTATACTTTTCAAATCAGTGCTCTTACATTGATGATTATCAATTCAAAATATCAAACATGTCTTTAAATGTTAAATCTACATCCTGTCATATCAAATCTTCTCTCCAAATTTAATTTTTCTGTAAAAACAAATGAGAACATTCATCTCACTAGTATGGAAATTTTAAGTTCAAATAAATGGGAAAATTATATCAAAAAATTGTGAAAACATAAATTTCTTTATGACTTAGCAGTAAATGATTACTTGGATATTTATTTTATATACTTATATATTTGATATGATGGGGAGAAAACAGTGAAGAATTGTTGGAAGGCAGCATCTGTTAAAATATCACTGAGGTGAACATGAGTGGGTGTAATATGGTTTGATTTATCTGACAATGCTTGTATTACTCAATGACTAGAGAATGTACAGATTCATCAGTAAATCATTTTCTCTAAAAAATCAAATATCTCCAATGGGTTGCAAAGTTCATTCAATTTTGATTTATTTATCAAATATTTGAAATTTCAAGAATACAAAAATATTGTAGTTATAGTTGTATTCTAATGATGTTATTTTAGAGTTTCTGTTACTGCTTATGAATCATATTACTGTGTTAATGTATTTACCATTAGGGGTATGATATTGACTGGAGATAATTTTTAAAATTATATAGTACATGTTGTATAGGATAAGTTCTAAGAACTAATGAGAATAGATCAAGTAGATGAACCTAAATTATACTCAAAGTGTCATATTATCTACTTAAACCAGAATTTAGGAGCTATTTAAATATAGATACAACTTTTTAATTAAAAATTTTGAGACAATATGTGTTGATTTTGTTTTCCCTATTTTCTAACTTCTCTAAGATCATCTCCAATTCCCGCCTATCCAACTTTATATTTTTTCTTTCTAAAAAAATTCAGAGCCATAAAATTTCAAAATCAACCCATCCCCATTAAGACAAAGTACAAAAAGAAAACAATTCTTATTATATACAAACACACAAACATTCACCAATATAGCTATGACCAATATTTTCCCCTTTTTACTCAGTTATATTAAAGGAGTGTTGGACACAAGCTTATAAGTCTGTATTAAGGATTTATGTGATACATGATTAACATTCCAGTTAAATAACACTCCTCCTCTAGTACCCAATAGTGTCAGAAGTAGTTAACTTCAATTGCCAGATATGCATCTTCCAATTAAGGTTCATTGATACGCACCTGTAAACACTGGCAACCAACTTCATGTCTTCTGTTTTATAACCCAAGCAATTCTATTAGAACTGCTTTATGCACATGGGTATGGAGTCACACTATGAGGCCTGGGCAACTTACCCATTGCTATACCCCTAAAGAAAATTAACTATCTCTCCCCCAGCAACCATCAACCTCCGAAACCATCCACTCTTTACCTAGGAGTGGATCCTCAGGAGTTCCTGGTCCTCCATGCTGGAATTTTGAACTGGCATGATCTTGTACAGGTCTTCTACAGCTGCTATGCACCATGTCATGTCCAAGTAATAGCATTCTGTAGTGCTTCTCCTCATCCTCCAGGCTTTACATCCTTCCCATTCTGTCTCCTGTGATGTTCCTGAAGTCATGCAATGGGATTGACACAGATGTCCTATCTTTGACTGAGCACTCATAGTTCTTATTCTCAGCACCTTTAATAACCTTTACATTAATCACTAGTGACAAAAAAAGATTCTCTGAACAAGGTTGAGGGCTCTGAATTAAATACAAGTAAAAATATTTAGAAAGCAATTTGGCAACATGACCATTTAGCAAAACAACATCATTAATCATGAAAAACAACTTCAAAGTCATAGTATAAAAATGAAGACAGTTTATGTATTCTATGTAGTATTCTCAAAGAGTTCTCCATTGCATATGTGGATAGTAGGTCTAAAACATGGCCTTCTATAAGAATAGTAAGAGAAGTCTCTAACTATGTAATCAATAATTAACTTCATGCTTGTATAAGTGCTAATTGCAGTATATGCATTAATTTGATATGAGGAAATGGCTATTCTTTGAAAATACTCATTAAACTGACTGGAATGAGATTATGAGTTTTAGATTGATAAACAAATGTATAGATTTTTAAAAATATAATTATTTTTCACACCAAGGACAATTTTCCCTCCTTACTCCTCTATTTTTTCTTTTTCCCCTCTCATCCACTACTTTTCTATTTCTGTTCATAAAGGTACAGACCTCCCATGAGTATCAACAAAGCATCACATATCACGTGGCTAAAAGACTAAGAACCTCCCTATGTGTTTAGGCTGAGCAAGGCAACCCAGTATAAGGAATAGGTTCCTAAGAGCCAGCCAAAGCATTAGAGACAGCCCCTGCTCCCATTGCTAGGCATCCTGTAGGGAGCTGGCGCTGGTTTCTGCCTTCCACCTTTCTTGATGGTGAGTGCTCTTGGGAGTAAACAACTCCTTATTGGCTGTAGGCGAGGATGGTGGCTTGCTTCAGGTGCCTGGGGACCTATGGGCAATGTCAACATGGCTTACCGGGATTGGAAGCCCAGAGGGTATTTAGCCACGAGCGGACATCCCCCTGGGGTCGTTCATTGTTCGTGAGAGAGTGCGTGAGAGAGTGAGTCATTTGTCATACGTCTGAGAGTGAGAGTGAGTGAGTGAGAGACAAGAAGATAATTAAAGGCCTGAATAAACTGCAAAGAGAAGGATCCGGTGTTTCGTGCTCCTTGCAGGACGAGGTGGCACACGACAAGTGGTGCCAAAACCCAGGAAGATAGGAACTAAACGCATGACGAGTGGTGCCGAAACCCGGGAAGATAGGAACTAAACTCGCGCCAACGAACAACAGGATTCAGAACTCTTCTGCAGTCGGGGGGAGGTGCACCTGTAAGTCCCAGGTAAGTTGAGATCCGCAGTGAGAGCGGGGTAGCTCTGGCCTATAGATAGGATAAGGCAGAGAAAGAGGGAGCTCACCAAGTAGTGAGGGTAACCTCTTGGCGCTAGCAGGTAGCTCCAACCTGTAGGTAAAGGCGGAGAAGAGGGAGTTCACTGACAAGTGGGTGTAACCTCTTACAGCTGTGGACGCACGGCAAGCTCACTGATGAGTGGGTGTAATCTTTTGCAGCTGTGGACGCAGGGCAGCCTTGAGCTCAAAGTGAAAGTAGCACAGCAGTTTTGGATTAAAGTGAAAGTAACGCAGCAGTTGCCAATTTTGGCTTAAAGTGAAAGTAACAATTATTGCAGACTTGAGCTCAAAGTGAAAGTAAAAGTAGTAGCAAGGCTGGGGCTGGTTGGTAAAGGCTCAGAAAAGATTTTTTAAAACAAGGAGTAAAGGTCATATAAGGATGGGGTCTTCAACTTCATGTCCAATTTTTCTGGCTCTGCAAGAGCTGTTACAAACTAAGGGCCTGGAAATTAAGGAAAGTGTACTAGAGAGATTTTTAAAGGAATGTGACATTGCAGCTCCGTGGTTTGCTGTCATGGGCAGTCCAACGGTGTCCTCCTGGGAGAAGTTAGGGCGAAATTTAGACTTTGCCTATGAGCAAGGAATTCTAAAGGCAGGCATGAGATCCATTTGGAGGGTGATTTGAGGTTGTTTGGATGATCAGAGGTGCTGTGAGGCAATTGAAGGGGGTCAGGCCGCTTTAGAACAGTTAAAAGAGGAAAGAGCTGACAGGGCGCACAGTGAAGAAGCGAGAGGCCTTAGAATTGAAGGATCAGATTCCAGGGAAAACACTTATCGGGATTTAGAGGATTTTCAGCTTTTGGGCCTTGAGAGCAGTAGTTCTGAAGAAGATCTATCAAGGTTGGAGGAGTCAGGAGAGGAAAGAGAAACTAAGAAATTGGTTTCAAAAAAGGGGAGAGTTGTACGATGACCCTGCTGATATAGAAACTCCTGAGTCTACAGACTTGGAGGAAGAGCTGCTGTCACTCACAGAACAAATAAAAAGAACAAAAATGAATGAATGAAATGAATGAATGAAATGAAAAGGGAGATCCAGATAGAAAAGAATGCTGCAGATTCTCAGCACGTCAAGCCACGCTTTCGGCTCCCCCTCCCTATGTGGAAGGTGGGAATTGTGGTTTAGGGCATGCTTTCAGCCGGGGGTATGGAATGCAGTCAGAACAGAGTTACGCTTAGCTTATCCAGTGTTCAAGATCCACAAGGAAATCGACACGAGGAGCCCTTAGATTTCAAAGTGATAAAATCTTTGGCTGAGTCAGTACGGACTTATGGGATCATGGCCTCATTCACTGTAGCCCAGGTGGAGGCTTTGAACAGGCACTAAGTGAGAGCAGGTGAGCCTAAGTTGTTTACATTCCAGCCACCTGGAGAATTTCCACCTGAGTGCTCTGCCTTGGGCATATGATTGAGCCTGAGGTGCTCAGAAAGTGGCATTCGGAATTCTCCCTGCACGAATGACCCAGCAGTCTTGAACGTCTAGTCAGCGTGTCTTTAAATCTTCTGGTCTGGGAGGCCAATGTACTACTGAGGCTGTTGCCATGAGTCATACTGTGCATACAGCTCAAACCTTGAATAATCTTTCTGCCAGTGTGGCACAAGCTCTGGATGTACCAAAAGGCATTCAGTTAAAAAAGGGCTTGATGGTTATTAATCAAAGGATCAACCTGGTCCAAGAGTGGATTGATACTCTTTGGCAGCTGGCCTAGCTTGGCTGTGAATGGAAGTTTTCAGAATTATGTGGGACTAGTGTACAATATCAGAACCTTATTTATGCTGCAAATCTGTCTAAACAGTTGTCAAGTTATCTTTTAGGAAACTGGATTGGTGAATTCAAAAACTTGACGGCCCAGCTGAGAGTGACCATGGTGATCGTAAATTCTACCAGAGTGGATGCCGGACCTGGCAGAAGGACTGGTGTCCTGATTCTCCACCGCTGTGGATCACCAGAAAGAGTGGGTGGTAATGGGAGCTCTGGCGAGCCTGATGGTGCTGATATTCCTAGTTTGCCTGTGGTGCATTTGCCATGTTAGGTTCCTTCAGTGTCGTGATGCAGCCACAGTTGTCCAAGCATTTTCAGCCATTGGAGTTGGTCAGTACCCCTAAGTTTGCTTGGTTTCCTTAAAGGAGAAGCCTTAAGAATGTTTTGCAGGAAAAAAAAAAAAAGAATGTTTTGCAGGATGCAAGGCTTAGCACTGCACATGAGTACTCTGGCTTATGGGAACTCATGAGGAGTATGTCTGGTTGCATGCAGGTTGACACCCAACTACCTGCCTCTGTGCAAAGGGTGTCGGATGGGTTAGGGATTGTCTGGGTGGATGACACCTGGAGCGATACCTGTACATGTTCCTTTTGTGCTTCAGAGACTAGACCTCTGCTTCTGCCTGCTTTTTTTTTCTTAATAAAGAAGGGGGATCTGTAGGGAGCTGCGTTGTACCCTGCCCTAAAGGTGGCGTTGGTTTCTGCTTCCCACCTTTCTCGAAGGTGAGTGCTCTCAGGAGTAAACAACTCCTTATTGTCTGTAGGCAAGGATGGTGGCTTGCTTCCGGTGCCTGGGGACCTATGGGCAATGTCCACGTGGCTTACCGGGATTGGAAGCCCAGAGGGTATTTAGCCACGAGCGGACTTCCCCCTGGGGTCGTTCGTTGTTCGTGAGAGAGTGTGTGAGAGAGTGAGTCGTTCGTCATACGTCTGAGAGTGAGAGTGAGTGAGTGAGAGACAAGAAGATAATTAAAGGCCTGAATAAACTGCAAAGAGAAGGATCCGGTGTTGTGTGCTCCTTGCGGGATGAGGTGGCACGCGACAGCGTCCCATAATTAGACAAAGCTACACAACTGTCACATATGTAAAGGACCTAGGTCAGTCCTGTCTAGGCTCCCTGATTGTTGTTACAGGCTACATGAGTTCCAAAGAGCCAAGTTAGTTGTTTTTTCAGGTTTTCTTATGAGTTCCTTGACCCCTTTGCCTCCTATAATCCTTCCAGTAAACTCTGTCAGTACTTACCCCTTAATATCCTACCTCAGCCACATCCCTCAAGTCCCATTCCTACCCACAATCATGGATTTGTTTAATCTGAATCATTCTGATAATATTTGATATCGAATTTCAAGTCTCTGTTGCCAGAGTTCATGTGGGTATACGGCAGATGACAACTGATGTTTCAGGTGTCAGCTCACCAAATGAATAATTCCTTGATGGAGGAACTCTGTCAAGGAAAGCTTATGTTGCCACAGACTCTGAGATGTCTTTACATGTGCAAAAACAGCTCTGCTAACTCCCCAGTTCTTATACTATAATGTATAATTGAATGTGATGTGTAATCTCATGATAACATTTCAATATTATTGGCAAATATATATGTGGATGATAGGCAAATTACTTGTCATTAACTTGTTTAAATTTGATGAGAAGAAATAATACTAAGATATTATTTATTACTTAGACTGACACAGGAAAGTAACAGTATTCTCAGTCATAATAACAGCTAATTTTAGACTTTAGAACAAATTAAAAGCAGACTAGCTGCTCATGCAAGTAAAATATACATGGACAAGTCTCCAAGTGTCTGTTGAATCAAAGTCAGACACAAAACAACTTTGGTAAATATAATTCTCTCATTAATTGACTTTGTACACATGCTCCTAAACTCAGTTTATGACACAAAGCTCAAGGTTATTCCAACTAACTGTTTATTGTTTAAATGTTAAATAACGTTGTCACCCTTTATCTGGGAATACTAACCACTTAGAACTACATACTTACTTTACTCACATGCTCAATCAGAGCAACCTTCCTAGCCTAAGAGAAACTGTATGACTTACCATGTGTTATTAGAATGAGTCAAACCCTGTGTGTTTTTAATTCATATTTGTTCAGAGTTTTGACAGTAATGATCTCAGATTCTAGGCTAGCAGACTGGCCCTATGCTGAAACTGGGAGGGTCCTTCCCAGTGATTCCTAAAAGAAGAGACCTACAATGGCTGGGCCCTGCCTCCAGAGCAAACTGCTTCATCATAGACTAATAGACAGATGCCTTTGGAAGGCACACTTATGTCCAGAGCAAAGTCAGAGACAATGCAGACGCAATGTTCAGAGTAGACAGGAGACATGCAAGCCCTCTAACCACAAGTAACTAAGAGCTGACTAACTGTGAACAATTGAAACAATGGGCAGATGCCAGTGCAAGTATACATATAACAATATAAAGAAAAACAAGGCAACACCATAAGAAACTGGGGGTTCCACAACACCAATACCTGTACAGAACAATGAAGAGGAAAAAACCTTTAAAAAAATTATAGAAGCCTTAAAACAGGATATAAAAAATTACCTTAAAGAGATAGAAGAAAATACAAACAAAAAATTGGAAGAGACGAACAAATACTTGAAGGAAAACAAAGAAAACCAGGAAAAGAAAAACCAACAAAAGAAAAAAATTCCAGAAACTAATATTTGATATAGAAGCAATAAAAATGGCACAAAGTGAGACAAAAGAGGAAATAGAAAATTTGAAGAAAAGAGCTGGAACTACAGAGTCAAGCATAAACAACAGAATCCAAAAGATGGAAGAAAGAATCTCTGGAGTAGAAGACTCAATAGTGGAAATAGATACACCAGTGAAAGAAAACACTAAAACCAAAAAAGCCATAACACAAAATCATCAGGAATTTTGTCACACCATGAAAAGACCTAACCTGAGAATGATAGGAATAGAAGAAGAATACCAGCTCAAAGGCACAGAAAATGTATTCAATAAAATCATAGAAGAAAACTTCCTAACTTAAAGAAGGAAATGCCTATAAACATACAAGAAGTTTACAGAACACCAAATAGATTTCACCCCCAAAAGAGTCTGTCTGCCACATAATAATCAAGACACAAAACATACAGAACAAAGAAAAAATTTCAAGAGCTGCAAAAGAAAAGGCCCCACTTATCTATAAAGGCAACCCCATCAGAATAACTCCTGACTATTCAATGTAAACAATGAAAGCAAAAAGGTCTTGGTCAGAAGTTATAGAGACACTAAAAGAACATGGATGCCAACACAGACTACTATACCCAGCAAAACTATCAATCGCCATAGATGGAGTAAACAAGATATTTCATTACACAATCAAACTTAAACAATACCTATCCACAATTTTGGCCCTTCAGAAAGTATTAGAGGGAAAACTTGAACCTAAGGAACTGAGATACACCCATGAAAGCACAAACAATTGGAAATCCCATAGAAGAAAAACCCAAAGAAAGGAAATACATACACTCTACCACTAAAAATAACAGGAAATAACAATCAATGGTCACTAATATCCCTTAAGAACAGTGGACTCAATTCACCTACAAAAAAACACACCCTAACATGATGGATACAAAAACAGAAACCATCCTTCTGCTGCATACAAGAAAGATGTCTCAACCCCAAAGACAGACACAGGCTCAGATTAAATGGTTGGGAAAATGTTTTCCAATCAAATGACCCTAAGAAACAAGCTGGCATTGCCTTCCTAATATCTAACAAAGTACACTTCAAAGTAAAATCAATTAAAAGAGTCCAGGATGAAGATTTCTTATTCATCTCAGGAAAAATTGATCAAGATGATACTTCAATCCTGAATATTTATTCCTCTACTATAGAGGCACCTATGTATGTAAAAGAAACAATACAAAAATTCAAACACCACATCAATTCTCACACTGTAATTGTGGGAGATTTCAATTCCCCCTTGGATAGATCAACCGTACAGAGATTCAACAGAGAAATAAGGAGTATAACAGAGGTTGTGATGCAAATGGATTTAATAAATATTTACAGAAGCTTCCACCAAAACACAAAGGAATATACATATTTCTCAGTTCCTCATGGAACTTTTTCTAAAATTGACCACATAATTGGTCATAAAAGAAATATCAATAGATACAAAAAAATGGAAATAATCTCTTATATCATATCAGACAACCAGGGCCTAAAGTAAGAGTTCAACAACATCAAAAATCACAGAAAGCCTACCAAGTCATGGAAACTAAACATCACTCAACTGAACCATCTCTGGGTCAAGGAAGAAAGTAAGAAAGAAATGAAGACCCTAGAGTTTATCAAAAATAAATCCTCAATATACCAAAACTTATGGGACACAATGAAAGCAGTCTTAGGAGGAAAATTTATAGCACTAGATGCCTATATAAAAAAACTAGAGAAATCCCACACTAGAGAACTAACAGCACAGCTGAAAACCTTAGAATAATTAGAAGCAAACTCATCAGAAAGAGTAGACGGCAGGAAATAATCAAACTTAGAGCTGAAATCAATACAATTGAAACAAAAAGAACAACACAAAGAATCAATGAATCAAAGAGTGGTTCTTTGAGAAAGTCAACAAGATAGTTAAACCCCTGTTGAAACTAAGCAAAAAACAGAGAGAGTATCCAAATCAACAAAATCAGAAATGAAAATGAGACATAACAATAGACCCCCAGGAAATCCAGAGAATTATCAGGTCACACTTTGAAATCTATATGCCACAAAACTGGAAATCCTAGAAGAAATGGACAGCTTTCTCAACAGGTACCACTTTCTAAAATTAAATCAAGATCAGATGAAATACCTACAGAGACCTATAACCCCAAAGGAAATGAATGCTGTCATTAAAAGCCTTCCAAGTAAAAAAAGTCCAGGTCCAGATTGTTTCAGTGCAGAATTCTACAAGACATTCAGCAAAGAAATAATACCAATACTATCGCGGAATAAACTTGTTATTAATTGATATGTTTTAAATAAGATTTATTTTGTTAGAATCACGAGCAAAAGAACGTTTTAGCAACACGCTTAGCCACTGTCGTACGGAGCCGCCGCGCGCTCGGGCCGGAAGGACCGCCTGTTTTTATGTCGCTGCGCGCGCGCTGGGTAAGGAGCAACCGTACAGTCTGGGATTCCCGCTACACAATACTCTTCAATCTGTTTCATAGAGGAGAAACTGAAGAAATATTGCCAAATTCTTTTAATGAGGTCACAATTACTCTAATGCCTGAGCCACTCAAAGACAGAACAAAGAAAGAGAATTACAGATAATCTCCCTCATGAATATTGATGCAAAAATTCTCAACAAAATTCTGGTAACCACATACATCAACATGTAAAAATATCATTTACTACAGTCAAGTAGGCTTCATTCCAGAAATGCAGGCATGGTTCAACATATAAAAATCTGTAAATGTCATCCATCATATAAACAACCTGAAGGAAAAAATTAATCACATGATCATATACTTAGACACTGGAAAAGCCTTTGACAAAATCCAATACTCCTTTATGAGAAAAGTCCTGGAGTCATCAGGAATACAGGGAAAATATCTAAATATAATAAAGGCAATTTACAAGAAGCTGATATTCAACATCAAAGTAAATGGAGAAATACTCAAAGCAAACCCACTAAAATCAGGAACTAGCCAAGGATGTCCTCTCTCACCTTATCTATTCAATATAGTTCTTTAAGTTTAAGCTAAAGTAATAAGAGAATGAAAGGAGATTACGGAGATAGAAACTGGAAAAGAAGAAGTGAAACTATCTCTATTTGCAGATGATATGACTATATATATAAGCGACCCACAAAATTCTACCAGGGAACTTCTACAGCTGATGAACACCTTCAGCAAGGTAGCAGGATACAATATTAACTCAGAGAAATTAGTAACCCTCCTATACACTAAAGATAAGAGGGCTGAAAAAGAAATAAGGGAAATTTCACCCTTTATAATAGCTGCAAATAGCATTAAATATAACCAAGGAAGTAACAGATGTAATTGACAAAAACTTTAAATCACTGATGAAAGAAATTGAAGAGGATATCATAAATGGAAAGATCTCCCATGTTCCTGGATAGATAGGATCAACATAGTAAAAATGACAATTCTACCAAAAGCAATCTACAGATTCAATCCACTGCCCAATCGAAGTGCCAACACAATATTTTACGGACCTGGAAAGAACAATACTCAATTTCATTTCGAATAACAGGAAAACCAGTTTGCTAAGACAATTACTCAACAAAAGACCTTCAGGAGGTATCACTATCCCCGGCTTCAAGTTAACTATAGATCTACAGTAATTAAAACAGCTTAGTACTGGCATAAAAACAGACTTGTGTATAAATGGAATCAAACTCAAGATCCCAACATTAACTCAAATATCTATAAACTCCTGATCTTCCCAAAATATTCAATGGAAAAAAGATAGTATCTTTAACAAATGATGTTGGCATAGCTGGATGGTAGTAAGTAGAAAAATGCAAGTAGATCCAAGCCTATCACCCTGCACAAAACTCAAATTTATTTGGATCAAAGACCTCAATATAAACCCAGCCATTCTGAACTTGATAGAAAAGTCAATGTAAAATACCCCCCAACACATTGGCACAGGTGACCACTTCCTAAATATAACACAAGTAGTACAGACACTAAGAAGAAAAATCAGTAAGTGGGACCTTCTGAAACTGAGAAGCTTCTGTAAAGCCAAGGACACTGTCAATAAGACAAAATCACAGCCAAAAGAATGGGAAAAGTTCTTCACCAATACTACAAGTGACAGAGGACTGATCTCTAAAATATATAAAGAACTCAAGAATCTAGAGCCTAAAGCCCTAAATAATCCAATTAAAAAATTGGATACAGAATTAAAAAGGAATTTCTCAGTAGAAGAATTACAATGGCTGAAAGGTACTTGAAAAATGCTCAACATCTTAGCCATCAGAGAAATGAAAATCAAAATAACTTACACCTGTCAGAATGGCTATGATTAAAAACATAGCTGACAACCTATGCTGGAGAGGTTGCAGAGCAAGGAGAACACTCCTCCATTGTTGGTAGGAATGTAAGCTTGTTCAGTCACTTTGGAATGCAGTTGTGTGGTTTCTCAGAAACCTGGGAATCAATCTCCCGAAGGACCCAGCAATAGCACTATTGGGCATATACCATAAAGATGCACATTTGTACCCCAAAAGCATTAGTTCAACTATGTTCATAGCAGCATTATTTGTATTAGCAAGAACCTGGAAACAACCTAGATGCCCCTCAACTGAAGAATGGATTAACAAACTGTGGTACATCTACACAATGGAGTACTTCTCAGCAGTAAGAAAAAATGATATCCAAAAATTCGCAAGTAAATGGATGGATTTGGAGAATATCCTCCTGAGCAAAGTATCACAAATCCAGAAAAGATAAGCAGGGGATGTACTCACTCATTAGTGGACTTTAAACAAAAAGCAAAGCATACCCAAACTGTAAACCACGATCACTGTACAGCTTGGGATCTGAAACACCTTGGACTGGCACCTTGGAGCCCATTTCCTCCAAAGGATCACCTGACCCAGTCTTGATGTTGGGATGAGGAATTCGGACTTGCCTGGAATAGATGCTGAACTAAGCCACCTTGGGACCTTTTGCCCTTGCTGGGGAGGAGATGAGGAGATGGGTAGATGAGAGAGTGCCTGGGAGGGGCAGGAAGGGGAAGGCAGTTTGAGCAAAGACTTAAATGGCTTAGAAAGGAGATTTTATTAAAAAAAAATAAAATAAAATAAATGAAAAAAGAAGATACTCCCCCCACAAAGGAATTTAAAGGCTAATGGATGGAACTAGAAACATCATCCTGAGTGAGATAACCCAGAACCAGGAAAACAAACATGGTATGTACTCACTCATAAGTAGATACTAAATGTAAAGCAAAGAATAACCAGACTACAATCCACAGCTCCAGAGATGCTTGCTAACAAGGAGGACCCTAAGAGGGATGCATGGATAACTGTCAAAAGGAACAGAAGAAGGAGATCTCTGGATAAACTGGAGTGAGTAGGGGAATTAGAAGGGAGGGTATGGGAAATGAGAACATGAGGGAACAGAAAGTTAGACTTGGGGGAGCGACGAAGAGGAAAAGCAACGAAAGAGCTATCTTGATAGAGGGAAACATTGTGGGGTTAGAGAGAAACCTGGTGCTAGGAAAATTCCAAGTATCCACAAAGATGACCCCAACTTAGACTACTAACAACGGTGGAGAGGGTACTTACACCAGCCTACCCTGGTAACCAGATTGGACAGTACCCTACCTGTCCTCATAACACCTTTATCCAGTGACTGATGGAAGTGAATGAAGAGATCCATAGCCAAGCACCAGGCCAAGCTCTGGGAGTCCAGTTGAAGAGAAGGAAGACAGATTATATGAGCATGGGGCAGAGATCAAGATCATGGTTAGGAAATCTACAGAAATAATTGAACCAAGCTCAGGGAAGCTCATACACTTCAAACCAACAGCTGTGGAAACCTGTGTGGGCCCAGACTAAACCTTCGGCATAAGAGAGACAGTTGTGTAGTTTGAACTGTTTGACGGGTCCTGGGTAGTGGCGTCAGTATTTATCCGTAGTGCATGAGCTTCATTTGTGGAACCCATTGCCTATGGTGGGAACTCTTGCTCAACCTTTATGCAGGGGGGAGGGGCTTGGTCTTACCTCAGCTGAATGTACCTGGCTTTGGTTGTCCCCTTTGTGAGGCCTTACCATTTTTGGGGAAGAGCTAGGGACTGGGGCAAGGGGAAGGGTCCGGGGGTAGGGATGAGAGGAGGCTCTGTGGCTATTGTGCAAAAAAAAAATTAAAAAATCTTAAATTAAAAAAAAGAAAGAAGGGAAGGAAGGAAGAAAAGAGGAAAGAAAGAAAAGCTTAACAAAGTCTAACCTTGACCACATTCTTGGAATTTTGCATACCCTGGAGATGGTCTTGCACAGGCTCTCCCAAAGCCTGCCACCTATACTCTGTTAAGTGTCCTTGCCTTCTACATTATTCTCTCACTGGAATTTTCTAAGTAAGAAAATGACTTAGTTACTTAGTTATCTGCATAGAAAACTCAGGGCATCCTCAATAATGAAAATTCCTTCTAAATTTGTTTCTGATCCTAAATACATCTTCACATATTAACTCTCTGGCACAGACACCCTCACTCTCAATGTGTGGTATTTTTTTTTTTAGGTGTGAAAGCCATTAACAGTAAGTGAATATCTATGCTTTAAAACACTTTCACCAGACATCGTTACTCTTGTTGCTGTTTGAGGACCCTGCGCTTGAGTTTGCAATTCACTAATGGTGGCCATCTGCAGCCCTCTAACATACTCATTACTATGAGTGAGAAGGTGTGTATTTTCACAGCTGCTATGTCATGGCTCTCTGCTATAATCAATCAACAAATGTACAAACTTTTTCAGGTGATTGACTGTCTGTGGGCATAACATCCATTGTTTCTTATGTGAAATCTCAGCTGCCTTCAAGTTAGCATGAACCAACATATTCCTCAAATATGGCCTTCCCAGTTTTTTCACCTCTGGTAATCTTTTCTCTTATATATTCATCCTCTGTATCATTTTGATAATGAACTCAGCCACAAGGACACTCAAGGTCTATTCTAATAGCTCAGCTCACCTGACTGTGACGATCACATTTTATGGTAGCATTTTCTTTATAGATGTAAAACACAAGTCCCAAGACCTTTGGACAGTCTGTTTACAAGCTACAGAGTGGCCTCCCTTGCATGTTTTGTGGGGCAGCAACTTTTATGCTGAATTCTATTATCTATAGCATAAGAAACAAAGATATTAAAACTACTTTGAAATATTGTGTGTGTGTGTGTGTTTCAAAGCTGTTAATCAAATCCACCAAAGGGAAATAAATGTAAGGCTTTCAAGAACAACTAGGTTGGTTTCTTGGAACAAGTTACATAACAAAAATACATACATTTCAAAGTTGTCATGTAAAATAAAGTTTAAAAGTGGCATAGAGAACATAACTGGTCAACCATAAATGATACTGAAAGCAAAGTTATGGAAGCATAGCTCAACAAGAACACTGAAAGTATAAAATTCTGCAAAATTACCTCTGATCTATCTTTTTCAAAGACAATAAATTCTTTTGGAGTGAGTCTGATCTCTGGTGATAAATGAACAAGTGCTTATAACTATTTTTTTTATTTGGGCCTCTGAATAGAAAATATCACACATACATTTTGAAAATGGATATCTGGAGTATAAGTTCTGTTCTCTCACAAACTACTTCAATTGTATTGGGTAGGTATCCATTGTTTCAAAATTGTACTCTCCTCATTTTCAAAATGGGAATAAGAAAGCTCTGCTTTCAGCATTATTGGAAAGCTTCATTAAATTACACAAAATAATCAGAATAGAGCCAAGTTCTCATTTGTTCCCCTTCTCAGAGTGTGTTGAGGTGACTCATGCTGCTGCCTTTGTGTTTAGAAGTTGGGTTAAAGATGCTGGTTTGCAGATGAAGGATGGTAGCTATCACCTCAGGCTTTTGTTAGCTACCAATTGTTAGAATTTGGCACTTTATCATAAGTCTTTGTGAGGATATGTTTCACTATTCCTCATTGTCCTGTCTCCAATACATCTCTATAGAGGAAGAAAGCACCGAGGGTTCCCATGGAAACTGGAACATGTTTGTGCTGCTTCAAGGCCAATGAGAGGGAGAGAAAGTGGCTGAGATGTTTCTCCCTACATAACCTAGGCACAGAAGTTAGCGTTGAGAAGACATAGTATTAACAGTATGGGTCTGAAAATAACAAGGCAGCTTTTAAAATATAATTAAACATTTTACCTGCTGTTTCCAAGTATCAGTTGCAGATATCATTTATATAATAACTATATAATTAACAACATAGAGCTATAATACACACTGCCATATAATGCAGACACTAGCAAACCCTTTCTCTCCCTCTCATTGGCCTTGAAGCAGCACAAACATGTTCCAGTTTCCATGGGAACCCTTGGTGCTTTCTTCCTCTATAGAGATGTATTGGAGACAGGACAATGAGGAATAATGAAACATATCCTCACAAAGACTTATGATAAAGTGCCAAATAGACAAACCCTAGCCTACTATTGGTTTCTGTGTGGCTGACTCAATTAAGAATGTTGCTTACATTTTCAAACTATTGAAGAAATTAATATAATGATACTACTATTACTACTTCATAATACATCTCAAATTTGAGTTTTGCCAATGTTTTAAAATGCTTCTATCTGTAAATAAATATAGACTCAAGTGTTCTATAATTTTGACCTTTATGTTGTGGTATCATAATATCAAGGCCACAAGATGTCATTGGTTTGACATTACTAGTAGGATGCACAACTTTTCAGGCTCATGGTTCTTAAATATATATATGTGCATGTATGCACCAAATTCCATAAAGTTATAAAGACAAATGCACTTGTCTTTATAACTTTATGGAATTTATTTCCATGAATAGATTCTTATAACCACCATCATAACTAAAAGTATATGACTTTTGTCAGGCTTTTTGTTTCTCTGTTCTCCCAGACACCATCCATGATCTGTTCCTAAGATATCAGCTGCAGCCTTCTCTCTTTTCCCACATCTCCTGTGGACCCCACAGACCAACCCCTCCTAACTTCCCTCCCAAGACTCCACACCCAACTGCAGCAGATACCCCCTGACAACCCAAGGGCTGACCCTCCCAGGGCAACAAGTAGGCTGAAGGCAGACCCATACCTCTCCTACTGCTCCTGAGATCTAATCCCCCTCATTCCCAGATCTCAGTAGAACACAGACTGCAGGATCCCTTTCGCTCTGACCTCATTACCAAGGAATCATGAAGACCTCCTATAACTGTCCTTCCCACAACTCATCCCAATTACTTAACTTCTAACACCTGCAGGCATTCTCTGTGAACAGACCAGCGATACAGGAAAACAGAAGATAGACAGTCATCGTACTCTCTGAAAATTCAGAGAGGAAAACAATAAAAGGCCTACCCAACAAACACAAATCCAGAAATTAGCACATAGACTTTTAATTGCCCCAAAACTGGAAGCTAAGCTGCCAAAACACCATCAATAGCAATCAAGGCAATGTGTCTTCACTATTCTACCACAGCAGGTCTTGAATATTCCAACATATCTAAAGATAAGAAAAAACCTTACAAACCAAATATATGAAGATGACAATGTCCTTAAGGAAAAAAATGAATAAATTTCTTAAAGAAATCCTGAAAAACACAAATTGTGTAAGGAAAAAAACTCTTCAAGACCTGAAATTTAAAACAGAATCAATAAACAAAATCAAAACTGAATGAATTCTGGAGACAAAAAATTTAGAAATTCAAACAGAAACCACAGAGGCAAGCTTTATCTGCAGAACATATGAGTTGAAAGAATCTGAGACACTGAAGAAACTACAGAAGAAATTGGTACATTGGTGAATGAAATGTTAAGTCTAAAAACTCCTGACACAAAGCATCCAGGAAACCTGTGACACCATGAAAACATCAAATCTAAGAATAATATGTATAGAGAAAGGAGAAGAACTATAGATCCAAAGTCCAAGATACCTTCTCAACAAAACCATGGAAAAAAAATTTCTAATGTAAAAACCAAGATGCCTATAAAGGTATAAGAAGCATACAGAATAACAGTTAAATTGGATCAGAAAAGAAAGCATACTTGGCACATAATGATTAAAACACTAAAAATACAAAACAAAAAGAATATTAAAAGCTGCAAGGGAAAAAGATGAAGTAACATGTAAAGGCAGACCTATCATAATCACATCCAATCTCTCGATGGAGATTTTAAATCCCAGAGGAGCCTGGAAGCCTGGACAGATGTGCTGCAGACTCTAGGAGACCACAAATGCCAGGCAAGATTACTATACTCAGAAAAACTTTCAGTCCCCAGAGATGGAGAAAATAAGATATTTCCTGGTAAAGTTAAATTTAAACAATATCTGTCTACAAATCTAGTTCTTCAGAAGGTGATAAAAGGAAAACACTAACCTAATTAGCTTAACCATACCCAATAAAATATAAGAAATAAATAATCTCACAGAAGCAAAAGGAATGGATGGACACAAAACACACACACACACACACACACACATACACGCACACACACGCACATGCACACTATTACCATCATTACCACCACTGCCACCACAATTACCACCAACAAAAAAACAAAGATCAACAATTATTTATCACTGATATTTCTCAATGTCAATCAGCTCAATTTCCCAATAAAAAAGACACAAACTACCGGAATGGATTACAAACCAGGATCCATCCTTCACTGCATCCAAGAAACACCTCTCAACATCAATGATAGATATTACCTCAGGGTAAAGGGGTGGAAAAAGATATTCCAAGCAAATGGACCTAAGTAGCAAGCTCATGTTGTCATTTTAATATTTAACAAAATAAACTTTAAACTAAAACTAATTAAAGGAAATAGGGACAGATACTACATAATCATCAAATGAAAATTCTGCCAAGGTGACATTTTAATTCATAACATCTATGCTTCAAACACAAGGCACTGAATTAAGTAAAAGAAATATTATAGCTTAAATCACATATTGATCATTACACACTGATAGTGGGAGTCTTCAATACCCTACTTTCACCATTGTACAGGGCATCCAGACAGAAGCTAAACGGAGAAATACTGGAGCTAACAGAATTCATAAACAGATATTGACAAAATATTTCACCCAAACACAAAATGATATAACTTGTTATCTGCACCTAATTAAATTTTCTCCACAACTGACCACAAGCTCAGACACAAAGTAAGTCTCAACAGATACAAGAAAATTGAAATAACACCCTGCATCCTATCAGACAACCCCAGATTAAAGTTAGATTTTAACAACACAGAAACAACAAAAAGCTTACAAATTCAAGGAAACTGAGCTACTCTCCACCGGATGGAAAAAGGGTCAAGACAGACAGACAGAAAGAACTTAAAGACTTTCTAGAATTCAATGAAAATAAGTATTTAAATTTATGAGAAACAATTAAAATGGTACTAAGAGGAAAGTTCATAACACTCTGTGCCTACATTAGAAAAACATTGAAAAGATCTTATACTAGAAACTTAACGCACACCTGAAATCTCTAGAACCAAAAGAAGCAAGCAGAAGAGTAGATGGGAGGAGATAAACTGAGGGTTAAAAACAATAGCATAGAAGCAAAGAGAACAATATAAAGAATCAATGGGACAGAGGTTTTCCTTTGAGAAAACCAATAAGATTGGCAAGCCATATGCAGTTTAGCTAAAAGGTGGATAGAAAATATTCAAATTAATAAAATTAGAAATAAAAATGAGGAAATAACAGGTACTGAGGAAATCCAGAGAATCATAACATACATTTAAAACATGTATGCCACCAAATTGGAAAATATTAAACAAATGGATAGATATCACTTACTAAAGTTAAATCAAGATCCAAAATCCAATTTAAATATACATTTAATCCCTAGTAAAAACAGAAACAATCATTAAAAATTCTTCAACTGATGCCAGCGCACTCTGGAGCAGGGGCAGGAAAACTCTGCCCCTGACCACATCCACAGCTCCTGCTGAGGGAATTTGTACAGCTCCCACCACGACCTCGAACTGAGTGAACCAACAACTGCAGGGGTCTCTGAAAGACAGAATCAGACCCTGACCAGAAAGGTGATAGGAGGCACACAAACCCGAGTGCCACAATTGACCAGGAGCAATCTAATCGTGAACCACTGAAGCCACGGGCAAACGTCAGTGCAAAAAATTACATAATACTACAAAGGACAACATGGTAACTCCAGAAGAGAGTGGCGATCTTACAAATACAAGACCTGAACTGAGCAATGAAGAGGAAACAGAAGGAACCAACACCAAAAATTCCTTTTTGATAATCATCGAAGCTCTCAAAGAAGATATGAAAAAAAGCCTTAAAGAAATAGAAGAAAATACAAACAAAAAATTGGAAGAGATGAACAAATCTATGAAAGAAACATGCCAGGAACTAAAAGCTGAAATAAAAGCTGAAATATAAGCAATAAAAAAGGCGCAAAATGAGGCAAAAATGGAAATAGAAAACCTGAAGAAAAAAGCTGGAACTACAGATACAAGCATAACAAACAGAGTTCAAGAGATGGAAGATAGAATCTCTGAAGTGGAAGACTCAGTAGCTCAAATAGATATATCAGTCAAAGAAAATAGTAAAACTAAAAAAGCCATAACTCAAAATTTTCAGGAAATCTGGGACATCATGAAAAGACCTAATTTGAGAATAATAGGAATAGAAGAAGGAGAAGAATACCAGCTCAAAGGCACAGATAATGTTTTCAATAAAATCATAGAAGAAAACTTTCCTAACCTGAAAAAGGAAATGCCTATAAAGATACAAGAAGCTTACAGAACACCAAATAGATA
>PVIH01022374.1:0-27337 GCA_004025045.1 Sigmodon hispidus | reverse complement strand
CTTCCTAAATATAACACCAGTGGCACAGACACTAAGACCAACAATCAATAAGTGGGATCTCCTGAAGCTAGGAAGCTTCTGTAAAGCCAAGGACACTGTCAATAGGACAAAACGACAGCCTACAGAATGGGAAAAGATTTTCACCAACCCTACAAGTGATAGAGGACTGATCTCTAAGATATATAAAGAGCTCAAGAATTTAGAGCCCAAAACCTTGAATAACCCAATCAAAGAATGGGGTTCAGATCTAAAAAGGGAATTCTCAGTAGAGAAATTACAAATGGCCGAAAGGCACCTGAAAAAGTGCTCATCATCTTTAGCCATCAGAGAAATGCAAATCAAAACAACTTTGAGATACCACCTAACACCTGTTAGATTGGCTAAGATAAAAGGCACAGATGACAGCCTATGTTGGAGAGGATGCGGAGCAAGGGGAACACTCCTCCATAGTTGGTGGGAGTGTAAGCTTGTTCAGCCACTATGGAACACAGTATGGCGGTTTCTCAGAAAATTGAGAATCAACCTCCCCAAGGACCCAGCAATACCAATTCTGGGTGTATACCCTAATGATGCACAGTCATACTCCAAAGGTATTAGCTCAACTATGTTCATAGCAGCATTATTTGTAATAACAAGAACCTGGAAACAACCTAGATGTCCCTCAACTGAAGAATGGATTAACAAACTTTGGTACATCTACACAATGGAGTACTACTCAGCAGTAAGAAAAAATGATATCCTAAAATTTGCAGGCAAATGGATGGACTTGGAGAATATCCTCCTGAGCGAGGTATCACAAGCTCAGAAAGATAAGCAGGGGATGTACTCACTCATTAGTGGTCTCTAAACAAACAAACAAGAAAAAAGCCACGCATGACCAACCACAACCACTGAACAGCTTGGGATCAGAAACACCCTGGACTGACTCTTCGGATCCCACTCCCCCTAGAGGAACACCTGACTCACTGTTGAGGGAGGGGAGACAAAACTGGATCTGCCAGGAGTGGAGACTGAACTAAGCAATATTGGGTCAGTGGGACCATGGGACTGTCTGCTGCCTGCCCAGGGAGGGGATAGGGAGTTGTGGAGAAGAAAAAATGACATGATGTGGTGGGAGGGAGAAGGGACCTTGAATAAGGATATACAGGGATAGAAAGCGTGACTTCTTTGTTAATAATAATAATAATAATAATAATAATAAAAGAACATTTAATTTTTATGAAAAAATCAAAAAAAAAATTAAGCCAGGCATCGCAATCCATGCTTTTAATCCCAGGAGTATAGAAGTAGAGTCAGGTTGATCTCTGTGATTTTGAGGCCTGTGAGGTCTACATTAACAAATTTCATGCTAGCCACAGCTACACAGTGAGACTCTGCCTCAAAAAACAAAACTTAAAAGTCTGTTAGCCAAGTATAATAGTGCAAGCCTGAATCTCAGCAAAGGGGAGACAAAGGTGGGCAGATAGTGAATGTAGGGACAGCCTGGAATTCATCATTGTCTAATTAAAAATAAAAATTAAAAAAACCCTCAAATTCTGGGTATAGTGGCTCATGCTTATAATTCCAAGCATTTGGAAGGGAGACATAGGGCATGAGGAGATCAAGGCCAGTCTCAGCCACTTAGTAAACTCTTTGGCTGCTTGGGCTGCATGAGTCCGTCTCAGCCAACAATAAGTAAATCAACCTCTCACAAAGTCTAGAAGTTTGTAATTGTCAAACATCAAGAAGTTCATAAAACAGAGATCAACAGCTATATCATCATGGGGACAAGGAATTGCTGCCACCTGCTCAGGGGCACTGGGGTCCAGTCCCAAGCCCCACCCTCCTGCACACACACACTGATAAGCACATTGTTCTTTCCAGCAGCACAGGGTTTTCATCTTCAAAACGATTCCTTTACAGCCTCTGCATGGCTGAAATTTTCCAGGTGAATAGCTCCCCTGGAGATCTGCAAGTGATTATTGTTGGTTCAATGGATGTGAAATTTCTGATCTGGAGCAAATCTGCTTTAAAACATACTGGGATGGTCCTTGGAGCAACTTGCCAGCAGATATAGGCTCAACCAGCATGGGACCTGTGGATCTGAGCTGACTCCCAGCCCTGGCCCTCTGTCTTTAGTGTCAGTGTGTGGGAACACATGGGGGGGGGGGTCCTTGTAAGGTACAGGTGCGAATCTTAGGGGTCTGAGACTATTTATTTCTCACAGATTTCCATCCACTCAGAACATGGGCAACAAGGGAAGCTGGGTCATTTGGAGTTCAGTGTTCTCGCTTGAAATAACTCAACCAGAAATAAATACACAAAGCAAACCCGTAAATTCTGAAGCAATTGTGAGGAAAATCTTACAAAAAGAGTAACTGCCTGGAGACAGTTTGTTGTTGTTCATTGTAAAGTCCGGGAACAACTGGGAACCCGACACCTGTTTGGGAAATTGCCATCGAGCTGAGAAAAGCCAGGGTGAGCTTTGCGGCCTGAAGCAGTGCAAAGGCACTGGAAAGGAGTCGTTTAAAGTCTGCACACTCACCATCCAGGTGCCCAGGCCCACGATGGGCATCTTGGCTTTGGTACTGAGCTCCACGAAGGTGGACATGGTTGCTGCAGAAGCGGGTCTAAGAAGCCGATAGGCGCCTCCGGCTCGCATTAAAAGGGGCAGATGTTTTTGTGTCCCTGAGGAGGCTGGCTCTTCCTACTGGCGGGCAGCCACAGCCTATGGGGGAGGACGCTGGAACAGGAAGTATGCTTCAGGGTTTCATAAGACTGATTAAACAGGCCAGAGTGCTGTCTCCCTGCTGCAAAAGGCAAAGGCTACATACCAGTGCAGAACAGGTTTGTGGCCGTAAATAACACCAAGTTAGAGATGAATTAGTAAGTCTATTTAAAAAGGGTCATTGCCATGAGAGGGAGCATACTCTAGTGAACCCTGTAGGTGTTGGAGAAGTTTTCAGCTAGGGAAAAAAATTCAAGGCAAAAACCAAGAGTCTTACTTTTATCGATCACTGTAATACCAGTTTGTACAGGATACCCCACAACTGTAGGACCAGCCACATCGATTGTTTGTGAAGCCACAGTATTAATAACAAGGAATGTCAGTGAAATAAAACAGATGATTGGCTGATGTCCTTGCAGAAATTTTTTATTGACGGTTATAGTAGTCTCTGTGCCAGCTCTGAGAGTGCCTATAATTTCATTTGTGTTCGCAGAACTGCTATAAGATGGTGGAAGGGGGACTGTGATTGCTATGTAAAATTTTTAAAATTTTAAAAATAAAATGATTTACCAGATTTGAAAAAAAAAGACCCTTCGTGATTTTAATATGTTATGTATACACAGTATGGAGAAAAATAAAGATGTTTATAAATGTGGGGGGAAAAAAACCCAGGTTTGTCAAGCCCTTCCAGCAGGCACTGCTTAATGCTGTTTTCCTTCGTCTTGCATATGTTTTTAATTATAACGGTTGCTCTGCCTATGTGAACATGTCTGTTTTTATATGCATGTATATTTCTGAAGTTAGCACAGTCAAACAAGCTTTCTTTGCATTTGTAAGAAGTCATTTTAAATTGCTTTTGCAGCAAACATTTTAATGAAGTCATTTTAAATTGCTTTTGCAACATTTTAATGATACTTGGAGGTTCGATTTTATAAGCATTTATTTTCACTATACTTAGGTCTGTAGTTGGTTTCCAGTTAGTTTCTACTGTGAATATATTTCAAGGTAAACCATTGTACACAAAGCATTGAAACATTTTCCTTGGCCTAGATCTTCAGAAGCTGTAATTTATTACAGTTTATCATGTGAGATCTAGAGTCTAATTAATCTTTTTCTAAGTAGGAGATTTTTCCACTGCCATTTATAAAGTAACATAATCTCATTACTCTTGTTTATATTTCAATAATCATTTTAAAGAATTCTCAACTTTCACTTAATTTATATATAAAACTAGTATTTGCTGTTCATAAAAGGGAAAATAGGTACAAAACAGAAAATATGTAAGAAAATAAAAAATAAAAATCTCCAGTTCAGAGATGATTATTTCCAGCAACATGGGGTTTTGTCAGGAGATTTCCAGCTAAGTTTGGGGTTCACAGATCACAGGGCAGCTATACCCAATGTTTCAAAGTGAGCCTGGAAGAAAAATATCAAGACAAGACAGAAGTTCTGGAGCCCCACTCACCGACGGTGCACCAGAGAGACAAACGTCTACTCACTACAGATAAGCAAGGACACTTGAAACACCTAATCTATCCAAGTGCAACATGGGTAAACTAATGAGTTTATTGGGGTTACTCTCATGAGTATGGTTGAAGGGTTATTCACAGGGATATGAGGGAGGGTTACTCCCCGAAATATGGGGGAGGGCTTACTCCCAGGGGTATGATTGTGGGGTTACCCCCAGAAGTATGGATGGGGAGGGGTTACTCACAGGGGTGTGGATGGGGGAGGGGTTACTCACAGGGGTATTGGTAAAGGATTACTCACAGGAACATGAGTAACTCTAAATCAGCTGCATCATTCAAAAACCTATCTTGGCTTGAGTAACAGCTCACAAAAGTTGCATCCCTAGAGCTTTGTGTGTGATTTGAAGGCAGCTTGACAGAAGTGACCTCTAAGCTGGCCAGAGGAGAGTCTCTCCGAGGCAGAATGGTCTTTGAGTTCTGCATACAGGGCTCATCACACATGAGACCAGAAACAGGTCAAGGGAAGTCAATATTCAAAGAGAAAACACTGCCAAGCCCCAACTCACACTCGGACATTTTACATGTGCTCCTATACACTTCCTGGAATCTCATGAACACTTAGAGATAGAAAATCCTACATGCAGTAGATTTTAATCTGAAAGTCAATGGGAGTCTAAAAAAAAAATACAGAAAGCAAAGAACTAAGTTGAAGAAGCTACATTTGTGTCAAAGATGCTGCAGATTTTCTTCTTGGCCCTCCATAATAGCCTACAGGGTCATAGATCCAGGGGCATAACCTCTGCCTACTAATAGCTTCAATATTGTCTACTTCAATAGCTAATCTGATAGACTTTATCTTTGAATTTAACACCTCTACTCTCCAACTGAATAAAGGCTTGGGAAAAACTGGGCTGGACCCTTTAAGGGGGCTTCTCTTGGGTTCCAGGTTTATCTCCCCCACCACCTGCCCCCAACTGTTACAAACTACTTACCCTAACCCTAACCCTAACCCAAAGGAGGGCACCCTTGGCAGGAACAATCAGGGAGAAAAAGAGAGAGGGCAGAAGTCTAGAGGAAGAAAGATCTTGGAAGCCTATAGGACATCCAAGTCAGGGCTCCGGGGAAGATTCCCATGCCTAGAACCCCTCCAACTCCTTTGTGGGAACAGTTTGTCATTCTGGTCTTTCTTGCTCTGTGTGTGGCTGGACCTTCTGCTTATCTCTTGTCACTTCGAGGCAGTGACTGCTTTTGTCTTCTCTAAATCAGAGGCTGTCTTGATCTTCAGCTGTCACTTCCCTTTTAAGGACAGTCATTCCTGTGTTCCTGGCACCAGCTGCTCTCCCCTTTTCCTCTGTCTCTGCGGCATTCACTTTCTCTGTGTGGGTCTGTTGTGGGATATTTGTACACGATGTGAAGGTATATTGTTGTGATTGATGTAATAAAGAGCTGAATGGCTAATAGCTAGGCAGGAAGTATAAAGAGGACTTCCAAGAAGAGAGAGGAGGGAGGAGAAGGCACTCAAGAGAGATTCTAAATAGGGAAGAAGTAGGATGGATGGTACAGGTACATGACAAAATGTAGATTAATAGAAATGAATGAATGAATTATAAGAGCAAGTTAAAAACAAGCCTAAGCTAAAGCCGAGCTTTTATAATTAATAAGAAGTCTTCATGTTGTTATTTAGGAGCTGGCTGGTGGTACAGAGAAAGACTTGCTATATAGGTCTTCTTTAGGACATAAAACTCTTTGTCCATTGCTTAAGGTCAGCCATGTAACTGACTGATTCCATATTGATGGAGGATGACTGTGATTGTCTCATGCCCCAAACAACCTGGAATCAAGAGGACATCCTAGTCACTGTTGGCATAACCAACTCCCTCAGTCATTATTCTCCCTTTATTTTCCTAGCAGACTAGGAACAGTAGAGGGCCTAATCTTTGTGGGGGAACAAATGGATTTGATCTCACACAGCTACATGGTGATCACCTCCTATAATAGGGATAACCAGGGCAGGGGATTATACTGCCACTCCCAAGCTAAGAGGGAGGCATTGCCTACCATCCTCCAGGAAATGTGCACCCATGTCCGAGGGAAAGCTTTATTCTAATCCTAAAATACCCACTCAACATTTTTGTCTGTCTTAGCTAGGGTTTTTATTGTTGTGAAGAGACACTATGACCACAGCAATCATTTTAAAAGGAAAACATTTAATTAGGGTGACTTACATTTTCATTGGTTTAGTCCATTATCACCATGGCTGGGAGCATGGTGGCTGGGGAGTATGGCAATGTTCAGTGGCTGGAGAATTCTACACCTTGTCAAAAAGAACAGGACGTAAACTCAGACACTGGTGGTGTCTTGAGCATAGGAGACTTCAAAGCCTTCCTCCACGGTGACTCACTTCCTCCTTCAAGGCCACACTCCCTTTGGAGGCCATTTTCTTCCAAACCACTAGTCTCCATTATATTTAGGCAACTTTTATTGTGGGTAAGGTCCATGAAAGGTGTACATTCCTCCCCAAACATCTAGTACCTCATTTGGATTCTCCCAACAGGCCTTTTTGCCACCCTCCTTCCTCTTGGCTCAGTCTACATCACTAGCCTCCCCCTTTCCTGATGCTTTCCCCTCTTAGCTACTATTTGACCACTTGGCCACCACCAGATCTCTTCCTTTTCAGCACAGTCAAGGCAATAAAGATGCAGAGAGAAGCTAGTTGGTGGTAACACACACTTTCAATCCCAGCTCTCGGAAGTCAGAGACAGACAGATCTCTGGTTCAAGGTCAGCCTGGTCTACAGAGTGACTTCTAGGGCAGCTAGGGCTACACAGAGAAATCTGTCTGGAAAAAAAAAAAAAACAAAGCAACAATAACAAAAAATAGATGCAGAGAGGGTAACATCATTACAGTAGCTGGTAGAGTCCTGGCAGATATTCAAAGCCACCTGGACCCAAGGTGTTTGATGGTCTCTGGAAATATGGGCATTTTCTTTCCCAACTAGACATTTCAAGAATCAAAGGAAAATTGTCTAAATGTTTCTCTAGAAAAATTCCTACTGACTTATGGTTTCCGTATGTAGCCCTGGCTGTCCTGGAATAGACTATGTAGACCAGGCTGACTCCAAATTCTCAGAGGGTTGCTTCCTCTGCCTTCCAAGTGCTGGGATCTAAAGTATGCACACCACATTCCCAGCTTTAATCTTTTGTTTTAAGCAACAGGGCTACAAGAGACATTATAGGATCTTTTGGAGACCCGAGAGCAAACGTCTCAGGGGTAGAAAGGAGAAGAAATTGGGGGATGTTGGGAGCAGAGCCATGGGTAGGAGGGGTGTCCCTACAAAGTCTGACATCTCTTCAAGACAGACTAGACCTCACCAACTGCTCCCTATTACAGGCTAGAACTTCCCCTCCAGGTAGTACTGGGAGGGAGCTGGGGAGAGGGTAACCCCCATTTAAGATGTCCCCATCTTTCCCCTCTGTCTCATTGGAGATGGAATAAACTGGTTCCAGAAGTTTTCCAAGATCTTCACTCGGCTGACTCCTCCTTTAACTTTATTTATTTATTTACCTTGGTGTTTGCCTAGAACTGGAACTACAGACAGTTGTTAGCTGCCATGTGGGTGCTGGGAATCGAACCCGGGTCCTCTGGAAGAGCAGACGGTGCTCTTAACCGCTGAGCCATCTCTCCAGCCCCCCTCGGCTGACTCCTCAAACACTGGGAGCATTGGCCCCCAAAACCTTAGGTGAAAGAATCTATCAAGATAAGGAGAAAACCCCTCCCCCAGGGAAGCTTAATACCACCCTGCAACTGCGTAAAGAAAGGAAAATGGTCAGAGATACACTGTGTACAGCATGTCTCCTGCATTACTCTGAATTAACCCAGATGTGCAAATAGAAAAAGTAGACCCTTTGTGCACAGAATGAATCTTTCTTGTTTAGAAACCAAAGATCCTTCCCCACTGCACCCCTACTATAGTTTTTTGTTTTTTAAACCTCTGATTCTCTTCCTCTCATTCTTGAAGATCCCAGGTTATACCTCACCTTACCTTCTTAGGGGACATGTTCTCCATAACCTGGGGACTCTTGAGGGAACTCAACCAGAGCCTCCAGATCCTACTTAGAGGAAAAAAGGATACACTGTCTTCAGAGATAGAATTAATCTCTTATACAATCAGTTCTCTCTATAGGAAAGAGGGTACTTGGTAAGTTTCCTTCCGTTATCTGCCTTTAGTTGCACACTCCCACACAAACTGATTTTGGATACAGAATTTTGAGCAGCTGGTCACCCCAGGACAAGGCAGTGGGGAGCTCAGGTTAGATACTGTTAAAGGTAGATACTTCTGTCAGCTTGCTCCTGCTTGGTCATGGGTGCAGACTGCCATGTACCTGTGCCTTATAAAATTATAAAATGTGAAAAGGTCAGAGAGTGACCCTTTGGGATCAAGTGTTCTGTCTCTTGAAGGGAATAAAATTCTACTCTCTGTCAGTCCGCATTCCTAACATGTAGTTCAGCAACTAAGATTAATTTGGACCACTCTGAGCAGGTCAGAAAGAAGACAGGTGTCTTGGGTCCAGGTATTTTTCCACTGGATTCTGACAAGTTCTCTGTCCAGTATAAGCCATCGGTTTATAGAGAAGCAAGTGCATTTTGGGTATAGATTATATTGGTGAATTGTCACAGGCTTTTTAAACTCTCTGAGAAGCTGACTCTAAAGATAAGATTTAGCCTTCCCACTTTGAACCCAACCACATTTGTTGCAAAATGCTCTCAAAAACCCTGTCCTGGATCAGACTAGTCCTCAGACTTCCTGGCCAAAAAAAAAAAAAAAAAGAGTACAATTAAATATCCTAAGAATAAAGGCAAGATGCCCTTAAAGAATAAGTTATTCCCAGGGCTGGAGAGATGGCTCAGCGGTTAAGAGCACCGTCTGCTCTTCCAGAGGACCCAGGTTCGATTCCCAGCACCCACATGGCAGCTAACAACTGTCTGTAGTTCCAGTTCCAGGCAAACACCAAGGCAAATAAATAAATAATAAATAAATAAAGTTTAAAAAAAAAGAATAAGTTATTCCCAACAAAAACTACTATTGCTTATTCCATGACATAAAGATGTTTTTTTTTTTTAAAGATTTATTTATTTATTATGCATACAGTTTTCCAGAAGAGGGCACCAGACCTCATCATAGATGGTTGTGAGCCACCATGTGGTTTTGCTGGGAATTGAACTCAGGTCCTCTGGAAGAACAGTCAGTGCTCTTAACCTCTGAGCCATCTCTCCAGCCTCATAAAGATGTTTATAATAAAATTGGATAGTGCTATATTCATTTGTAGAGAAGACAGAACTTCCTGCCTGGAAATCTCTCAACCAAGACTGGCGTATAATAGTTATCATAAGATGTTCTTTCTTGATTTCTGGGGAGGATTGTAAGTGTAGATTTGAAAATGGTTTCCTATCTACTGTTTCCCTCTATTTGTTACTTATACTAATAATTAAGAGCAAGACCAGGGCAGATCATCCTCTGAACTGTGCAAATTATAAAACATACTGCAAAAACAGACCTGGGAACAGCAGCTGGGGGTTAAACCACGAAAAGCCACAAGATAAGAGGAAACAGGCCTAACAATCTCTTAGTCCCTAGCTGGGGCTCAGGGAGAAAACAAACGGTATAAAAAGGGCATAAAGATAAAGGATCCCAGCTGGGCACTGGTGGTGCATGCCTTTAATCCCAGCACTTGGGAGGCAGAGACAGGTGGATTTCTGTGAGTTCAAGGCCAGCCTGATCTACAGAGTGAATTCCAAAGCTGCAGAAAAATCCTCTCTGGAAAAACAGAGGAACAAACAAACAAAACCTCAAAAGATACAGGATCCTAAAGGGTGAGTGGTTAAGGTCTCTCAGTAAAAAGGCCCCACTATGCCAGTCTCAGGTTACATACTTGGGGATGAATAAAGAGAAAAGCAGATCCCTCTAGGCAAGAAATCAGTTAATGTAACAACAATTCATTTGCTCATGAATTTCTGGGCTGGAAGAGGTTTGGGTTAGAATTAGTTGTAAAGTGTGTCTCTATCCACTTGAGTCAATTTTTTTTTTTTTTTTGCTTCTTTGGGTGCACTGGGAGATGAAGGAGGGTTGAGACTCCTCTTTCTAAGGGGTCTGTTCTCATTCTCCAAGACTTGCTCACACACTCACAAGCAACAGTATTCTAGTGATTCTGCTGGTGAGATGTGTGCAGTGTTCCTTTGGCTACATTTCTGTGTTCAAAGCAAGTTACCAGACCAGCACAGAAGTGAAGGGCTCAAGGACAAGATTCTACTTCCTACAGGAAGTTATTAGAAAGAAGCTGGGGTGACTTTTAACCAACCTCCAAAGATTTAACAAAAGCCTTGATAGGCATCTTCTACCCTCACAGATTTACTAATATATTTCTGGTTTGTACTTTAATGAAATATATCCTTTTTCTGGTCTGATCAATATATATGCATAATACGATATACATAAAAAATTTAAAGAAAATAGATAGGCTTGGTTCTGTGATTATGTTTAGCATTCTTACCTTCATTCATTCAAGAGGGAATGGAAGCAAGAAACAAATGTCCAAATAAGGAGAATAATCTATCAATATTATGTTAATCTTGTCAATATTACTCATGAAAATCTTAACATCACAGTACACTTTTGTTCCCTAGGGTGGGAGCAGAGGAACTACGAAGAGTGACAGAGCCCTGTGTTAACATTCCCAAAGCCCAGGAGGACTCAATAGTATTTAACAAGAAGAAGCAACAGCCCATTCTCAGACTGTCTCTAGCAGAACTTCAGTTTTCCATGCCTAGATGCTGGTTCCCTGGGCATATATATAAATCCTGACACTATCCCTGAGGAACCAGGCAGAAATAAGAGCACAATATGAAGACAGGGTGGAAGAAATGGAGTAAGCTGCTCAGTGATGTCAGACTTTGTTGCCATTGAACCAATAACCAAATTTGGTTGCAATAACCAAATTAATTAGATACAGAATCTCTTCCTCCCTCAGTACAGTACATCCAATAATGCTCACATCATCTCATTTCTAAGTTCCTGAATTAAAACAAGTGTTACATCTGGGCATGGTGGCTCACGCCTTTAATCCTAGTACTCAAAGGCAGAGGAGTGCATCTATGTGACTTCCAAGGCCACTTTTCTCTCTAGATGTTCCAGGCAAGCCATGCTACCTAGTGAGATCTTGTCTCTACAAAAGAGGAAGGGAGGGAGAGTTACCCCAAAATTTGTACAACATTTGCTATAAAAACTACCCACTTGGAAGACACCTGACCCCACCTTGATTTATGAAGAACGATAGCGGCCATCTTGGAGTTTCTAGAACAATGGTGTCATGTGTCACCTCTTGACTCCCCCTCTACCACCCGCCTCCCACCCCAGCTTCCTTCCAGCCTGCACTGGAGTCTTCTATTGAGTCTGGTTTTGCTGCTTTGGCTTCAGAGGGCAAGTTATTGATCCTCACTCTGGATGACAAGCAGATCTCAAGGCTGCAAGCTCAGGGTAAAAGGTGCTTGTATGCTCCTCAGCTACTTTGTTCTTCTCTCTAGGGTCTCATCTCAATTTCCCTGCTCATCCATGAGTGAGAGCTTAGATCATAACTATAAGCCCATCTCTCACTTTCTCCAGCTCAGTTTTGTTTAATCTATGCAGTTAGAGTTTCTGTATTTATCATATGACAGTCATTGTACTCTGTGCTGGGATACAGTTCCTGCCATCTAGAAGCTTGTTGGAGCCAGACTGGGGGACAGCTCTAGGCACAGGAGACTGGGAGGTGTGCTAGAGCTTCTGATGTGGGGTGTGTATGGGTGTGTGTGTCTATGTATGTCTGTGTGTGTGTGTGTGTGAGTGTATGAGCGTATGTGTGTGTATGTACCTGTGTGTATGAGTGCATATGTGTATGTGTCTCTGTGTGTGTAGTGTGTGTCTGTGTGTATGAGTGTATGTGTGTGTGTTTTTCTGTGTGTATGTGTCTCTGTGAGTGTGTATGTGTCTGTGTAAGTGTGTATGTATGTGTGTGTGCATGTGTCTGTGTCTCTGTGTGTAATATGTGTGTGTGTCTGTGTGTATGGGTACATGTGTGTATGTGTCTCTATGTGTGTAGTATGTGTGTCTGTGTGTATGAGTGTATGTGTGTGGTTTTCTGTGTGTATGTGTCTGTGTGAATGTGTATGTGTCTGTATATGTATGTGTGTGTAAGTGTGTATGTATGTGTGTGTGTCTGTGTATCACTGTAGAATACATTGTAGGTATTATGCCTCAAAGGCTCTTGAGAAAGGTGAAGAGCCATGTACTCCAGAATGGGATACACACAAGACAGCCATCTAGGACATAACAGGTTGACTAGACTAAATGATCTGAAAGGCACCTCCTTGAAAGAGACATAGGACTTTTAATGTTGTCTTATTTATACATACCATCTTCAAATTAATAATGAGCTTTATGGAACGTTCGAATGAACAACTAAAACATGTGCTTTGGAAGAACTAAAACTCTATCTACAACATCCAAGAGATAATAAGTCAGTTTTCATGTTGACCTGAGTAAGTGATCAGGCTCAGCAATTTCAGCCCTTGGGAGGCAGAGACTCCTGGCCAGGCACCATAGCTGAATCATTGAACTTCATTCAGGTTCAATGAGACTCGGTGTCAGCAAATAAGACCGAGTAAAGATTCCTATGGAGATGCTTGGCCTCCACATTTACCTGCACACATGGGTGGATACACCCAGATGATGAACACTTAAATGTACCACACATGCAGCATGCGCACAGCCTATTTTTGAAAAAGGCTACAGACACTCACTAGGAGTGTTTGTGTAGTGTTAGCCTCTAAAGCCACGCCCTCCACTGAGCTCCGCCCCATTTAAAGCAGGATTCTGCTTCTGAGTCCCTCGCCCTTTGTCTTCTCTTGGGAGCGCTCTATTCCCCTCTTTTCTCCCTCTTTCCCCCCGCCTCTCTTTCTCCTTCCTTCTTTCTGTCTCTCCCCTTCCTCCATCTCTGCTATCACAGCTCCTGTTATCATAATTTTTCCATTAATCATAACCATACCCATCTGAAAATAAAGCTCTTTTGTACATAGAAACTGCTTTAAGCAGCTCTTGCTACCCGCCCCCCATGCCTTCTGCCGTGTTCCTGATTCCCACGTGCATCCATAGAAATCTGCTGCTAGATAACTGGGTAAATGTGAACCATACCAAATATGCACAAAATCCTAATGCCTCCAGAAGTGAAAATAAAGGTATTCCTTATGGGTCACACTGTAAGTCTATTGTATATAAAAAATATATCTGGGGGGCTGGAGAGATGGCTCAGCGGTTAAGAGCACTGTCTGCTCTTCCAGAGGACCCGGGTTCGATTCCCAGCACCCACATGGCAGTTAACAACTGTCTGTAGTTCCAGTTCCAGGCAAACACCAAGGCAAATAAATAAATAATAAATAAATAAAGTTTTTTTTAAAAATATATATATATATCTGTAACACACCAATGATAAGTGGGGAATAATTAATTTATCAGGATCACTTATAGTTATGTATAACTTGGTAAGTCTAGTGGTAAGGGTGAAAAAAAAAACTACATACAAAATTTTCATATAAATTTCAACATTTTCCAAAATGAAAGTTCAATGAGAAAAGAGGCGTTAGTTTGTATTTTGCTTTCTATTGCTGAGATGAACACCATGACCAAAGCAAGCTGAAGGAAAGAAAGAGTGTGCTTGACTTACAGATCCTGGTCACAGACCGGTGAGGGACCACAAGCAGAGATTGTGGAGGAGAGCTGCTTACTAGCTTGCTCCTGATGATTTACACAGACGGCTTTCCACCCACCTAGGACCGTCTGCACAGGGGTGGTACCCCCCACCATAGGCTGGGTGCTCCCACATTAATCAGGAGAATGTTCCACAGGCCTGCCTATGCTGCTCTAATGGAGGCATTTTCTCAGGTGAAATTCACTCTGCCCAGCCATTCCTGGCTTATGTCAACTGAAAAAAAAAAAAAAAAATCTAAGCAGGACAAGAGTTGGAAGAACACGTGGGTCTAGCATATTTATAAAAATGATTTTGGCCCAGAGGTGGTGGCCCATGCTTTTACTCCCAGCACTTTGGTTTCATGAACTTGCATGAATGCACCATGTAGATACGTTTCAAGCCTCTAGATTTAAAAAAAAAAAAACAACAACAACAACAACAACAAAAACCCATCAAATTGTGTCTTGTAGTTTGACTATCACCAGCCTGAACACCCATGACTGTAAAAATGTTTTAAGAGAATTAGGGAAACATAAACTCACAGTGTGGGAATGTACTAAAAACTGCCCAGGGATGTCAGGTGACAAAGGAGTTGACAAACGAGCCTTGTTTGCCTAGCTTGAAAACACCTCTTCTAGACAGATGATTGAGTCTGCTGAAAACCAAATGGGTGTTGGCACAGAGTCAGATAGTTACACTGTGGCAAATGAAGGACAGCAATTTGCCTTATAGCCTCAGACTGGGAAGAAGTTTCTTTTAAAATCTGAAAAGCAAGTGTGATTAACAGAAGCCCAAGCATGATTCCTGGCTTTACTTCTCTGGTTTCTCTTCTGTAGTGAGCTGTCTTGTCGGGACCGCCCATCCCCAGTAATGACGTGGACACTTCTTACTAATTATGAAGGCTTGGCTTGTAAAGCCCTTAGACTTGTTCCCAGCTAGCTCTTATAACTCAAATTAACCTGCTTCTATTGCTGTACATTCCGCCATGTAGCTTTTTTTTGTAGTTTATTTATTTATTTACTTATTTATTATGTATACAGTATACAGAAGAGGATACCAGATGTCATAGATGGTTGTGAGCCACCATGTGGTTGCTGGGAATTGAACTCAGGATCTCTGGAAGAGCAGTCAGTGCTCTTAACCTCTGAGCCATCTCTCCAGCCCCGACACGTGGCTTTTTAACCTCTCCTCCATTCTGTAGATCCTGCTTTCTCTGAGTGCTGCTGGCATCTCTCATGTACCTAGATTATCTGCCTCAAAGTCCCACCTACCCTCCCCTGCCTATCTATAGGCCATTCAGCTTTTATTAAACCTTCTCAGTGACACATATTTACACAATGTAAACAGATACCCCACAACACTCTGCCATGAAGGAATTTGCCTATATGAAGGCATTATATGACAGGAAATATCCACTTCAAAAGCCAATTGATTACAGTTACCATGCCATGGTCATGGACTTCATGCACAGTCATACCCTGTGTCAGGTACAACAATATATGAAGAAACTATAGTCTAATTTGACAATCATGGGCAGATTCATGGAGAGGTCAGTTGATTTAGCCTATTATTGGATAAAGATGGCCATAACACCACGACTGATTCTCCACAAGTGGTCTTACTTGAATGATCAATAATACTTTGACAGAGTTGTTAAATGCTCCAGGGAGTTCTACGTAAAACATTTTGACTATGAAAATGAGTTCTGCCCAATCCCTAGTGATATCAGGAGGAAGGGAGTTCTCCCAACATTGAGGTCTCCACCAGGGTTATACAAAGGAAATGAGGACAGATGACTAACTGCCCCACTTAGTATGTCCAGATGATAAAATTACTGAATCAGAATAGGAATCTGATTTCTCGTTTTCTAATGGAGAGATACCAGAATGAGCAAAGGTTTGGAGGCTGGAGATAGAAAAGAAGCGGAAGCCAGCAGATGAATGGGGTGGCTACTGCTGCCCATCTGGAAACCTCAGGCAAACAGAGGAAGACAGTTTATCAGAGCACAGTGCCGATGCACACAGTTTTGAAATGACTGAGTTAAAGCAAGCATTAGAAGAAATGAAAGGGCAGGTTCTTGGCTGTAGTTCTGTGACTGGGTTCTCTGAGGAGAGGGATGGGATGGAACAGGGCACCAAGCAAGATGGCTGGAAGATAAAGAGGGAAACCTGCCGAAGAACACGAGGACCAACGTCCTCGTCTCACTGCCGATTGCCACTGAGTGAGGAGTTCAAGCCTTGCAGAGAGGCAGAGGGAAGAGCATTAGTTGGCATAGAATTCCGAGTGGGACAGTTCCTCTAGAACTGGCGAAGCAGAAGGTGAAAGGTTAGCCAGGAAAAAAAAAATAAAAAACAGTAAAAATGGACTGCCAGAGAAAGAAGAAGCAAGTGTGTTCCCAAGCAGTGGAGGGGAAATATGCAAAATATTGAGCATGGAAGCAGACAGCTTTTGGGGAGACAAATATATTTCTAACATGGAGTTTTAAAGTTACTATCATTTTATTTTCAGCCACATTTGTTCATTTTTGGACCACGGCCAGCGCATACAGAAATAAATCTCTTTAATAAAAATACAATGAGGGACTGGAGAGATGGCTCAGCGGTTAAGAGCACCATCTGCTCTTCCAGAGGACCCGGGTTCGATTCCCAGCACCCACATGGCAGCTAACAACTGTCTGTAGTTCCAGTTCCAGGCAAACACCAAGGCAAATAAATAAATAAATAAAGTTTAAAATAAATAAATAAATAAATAAAAATACAATGAAAGCATCAGCTCCATGTATCTAACTGGAACACTATGCGATGCTATGTGAATAAGACATTCATATTCTCACTCCCTTCTTTCCTTTTTCCTTCCATCCTTTCTCGGTGCAGGGCTCAAGAGAATTGTCATGTGAATTCATCAAAATCCAGAAAAACTATCCTACTTTTGTTTGGGTTCAAAACTAAGATTTCTTGACCTTCAAGTAGAAGGTCAATAACATTGAGAATATGACAGGCAGGTGCTCTCTGCTGCTGCATTATATTCACAGCCCTCCTTTTCTCATGCTTCGAGAAGGTCTTGCTAAATTACTAGAGCTGGCCTGGAGCTCACTCTTTAGCCTCTCCAGCCCTGAACTTGTAATCTGTCTGCCTCAGCCTCCTGTGCAAGAAGGATTATAGGCTGACCTATAATCAGCACCAGGCCCAGCACTTTACTGCTAATGGCTTATATCCAAACCTTGGAGCTATCCTGATATGCCAGCTTCCCTGGACATCACAGATAGGTAAGGTCACCACCAAAGGCCACCAGGTGGCGACAGAGTCTAGTGTCTGAGTTGGTACTTTAAAAGGAAAAACAGGGCAATAAAAGGATTAAAAAAATAGACAAGCTGGGGGTGGTGACAGGCTCTGGAACAGCGAGAGCCAAGTGGAAGAGGCGGGGGAATCTCACGGACCTAAAGGCCTTGAGCTATATCTGAGTTGCAAGCCAGTCAAGGACAAATGGCAAAATCTGGCTCAAAACAGTTAAAGACAAAGGACTTGTGTGTGCAGTCAGCACCTGGGAAGGGATGATGGGTAGATAAGTTGAGACAGAACATCTTGAGCCTGGGAAACCATGTGGTGGTGGGGGGGAAGCCGTGAGACCATTGAGCTGAGGTCAAGAAGACACTGAACCCTTTCTAAGTGTTAGTCCCTGAAGCAGGCACACTAAGCACTGGGGGATGGTGGGTCCTCTCTGTTCATTGTAACCATTCACATATATTCTCTGTTCATTGTAACCACTCACACATATTCGTAGGGTGGTCTTCCTCTGCTTTGACACAGTTCTTGCCCAATGACTCTGAAGAACTTTTCTGTTTAAAAATCGTTTTTTTGTTTTTGTTTTTTGTTTTTGATACCAAGTGTCCACCTGGCTTGCTCTCAGCTGCATGGCTAATCCTCTGTGGTTGAAGTCAGCCTTACCTCCATCCTAGGCAGTCAGATGTTCTGCAGAAAGTTAGAAAAGCCTGTGCGTTAGAATCAACTCTGAAATCCTCACAAATGAATCAAGGTTGTATGACACCCCCTTCTTTTCTGTTTGCCTCCTCATGACTGCACAGAAGCAGGTCTTCATCTTCTCTGTTCCCCCAAACCTCTAAATCAGATTTCAGCAACACGTGCACATAGATGGCCGCTCCTCTCCACGGGGCCGGCACCACCTGCCCTGCCTCCTCTGAAGCCACTCTACTGCAGACTGAGCAAGCTGGGCACGGAGTTGGATGGGGAAGACACCCACTTTTTTCCAATGGGAAATAATAGGAAGGTCTCATTCTCTGGATCTGTTTACTCCTGGGAAGGATGGGATGAAACTGGTGGCAACTGGAGTTTTTCCTAAATCTTAGGAAGAAATGTGGGAAAGTGGTTTCTACAGAGTACCCCTAAGAAGGTAGCCCTTTCCAAGTCTTCACAGAGGAGCTCACAAACACAGATATACTGTAATTTTCTTTCTATTTCTTTATATTTCAGCTAACAGAGTCCTATCCTGAAGACTCATAACTCAAATAGTCAGACATTTCATAAGTATTTTCTGACTCTGGAGTCAAAATCCATAGCCACTGAATACTTGCCAAGTTCAGAAGTAAGATCGGGAGTGATTTTAATGGCAGGCACCACATACTGCCAAAGAGAGCCATGCAAGTGAATTTGCCAGGTCTTCCTCAAGCACTATAGAGAGAAAAGCCACTCACTGGCTAATAGGCATATGCCTGGGTGCTCCACTGACCTGGTCAGAGAGATAGTAATTCACTCAGGCTTTATTACTCTTTATCTTCTAACATTTAAGTCTGCAAAATTGTATTCATTTGTTTTTAAAGAATACTTATTCATTTGTGTGCATGCCTCACAGAGGTGTGCGTGCCTCAGCTGGTGTGTCGTCATAGAACAACCTGTGGGAATTATTCTCTCTATTCCATGTGGGTCTTGGGGATTGAACTCGGGTCCTGAAACTAGGCAGCAAACACCCTTCCTAACTGTTCTACCGCTTCCTACACTAGCCCCCACTGCCTGGTATTCACTATATAGTCAAAGGTGTGGCAACTCTGCCTCATGCTCCCAAATATTGGGGTTCTCATCCTGTTCCAAAACTTCCACTGTAGTTTGCAAAAGTTTCCCACCCACCGGTAACATACCCAGCAGATGCACATAGCTAGCCAGTATGATAGATGATCTCAAAATAGTGATGTCACTTGGAATTTTATCAGTGATCAGCTTTTTATGAACTAGATTATAATGGATTAACTCCAAGTTTATTCATGGCTAGAATAGCAAAATGAAAATTCTGAAAATCAATTTTAAATTTGCACACTGGACCTTGGTATCCCTGTAAACATGTTAAGATTCTGTAAGATTCAGCCTTTCCTGGCCCTTTAAAGCTAACTAACTTAAAACACTGTCTGAGTTAGGGTTTCTATTTCTGAGACAAAACACCAGAACCAAGAAGCAAGCTGGGGAGGAAAGTGCTCATTAGGCTTACACTTCAGCATTGATGTCCATCACTGAAGGAGTCAGGACAGAACCTCAAACAGGGCAGGATCCTGGAGGCAGGAGCTGATGCAGAGGCCATGGAGGGGAGCTGCTTACTAGCTTGCTAACTTCTCCTGGCTTGCTCAGCCCATCTTCTTACAGAACCCAGGACCCCCTGCCAAGGGATGGCACCACTCACCATGAGCTGGACCCTCCCTCTTTGTTCACTAATTGAGAAAATGCCTTACAGCTGGATCTCATGGAGGCCATTTCCTCAACTGAGGCTCCTTCTGCTGATGGTTCTACCTTGTGTCAAGTTCACATACAGATACCAACATTTGAAGTGGAGGAGGTTCCCAGACACAGTTTCTCTGTGTAACAGTTCTGGCTTTGTAGACCAGGCTGGCCTCAAACTCAGAGATCTGCCTACCTCTGCCTCCCAAGTGCTAGAATTAGAGGTGTGTCACCGCCGCTGTCCAGCAGACACTAACATCTTTAATTGCTTTAACTGAATTCAATACTTTAATCTGTCATCTTAATCTTAAATTAGTAAAATAGCCTACTAACAAATTAAATCAATACAACTGAAATTAATAGGATCCAACTGTTTCCATTAGCTACTCATTTCTCATGAAATGTACTGAGGATAACACAGGCATATGCCACTGTGTTGATTGAAATGGGGATGCCCTCCACAATCTCATCTCAGTCATTTGAACACTTGGTGTGATGCTCTTTGAGTAGATTTAAATGATACACCTTGCTGAAGGAAGTATAGCATTGTGGACAGGTTTGGGATAAAAAGTCGTAGCCTACTCATGGTTCACTCTTTCTCTTTTTCTCTCCTCTTTGTGCTTATAGTTCAAGAGGTGGGCTCTCAGCATCCTCTGTGGCCACCCTGCCTCCCTGCTGCTGAAAGACTCTAACCCCAAAACAGCCTAACCAGTGCAAATTTTCCACAAGACCAGTTAGCAGGAAGTCAACTTGAGGGCAAGCCTCAATAAATCCAGGAACCGACAGTTAGAGGCTCTTTGAAAAAGATAAGAAAGGCCACAAGAGGGTAAAAGTACCGAGAGTGCCTAATCTTAACCCAAACCAGATGTTCAAGGCTTTTCCAGGATCAAAAACTTTACAACCTTGCCCCTTGGCTGAACTCTGTATATGATTTGCGGCCTTGCCCCTTAGCTGAGCTTTGTATATAGTTCAAAGTAGCCAATGATATGTGTGTCACTATGTTTAAGCTGATGAGACCCCCTTTTCCATATAAAAGGGGAAGCTGCCGATCGCCCGCAGGCACCTGTGTGAGTATTTAACCTCTTGTACTTGCATCTGTTGTTGGTTCCTGGGCCGGGGTCTCTTGAGAGTCTTTCACTGCCTCGGCCCTACCAATATGGAACTGAAAGCAAAGCCCAAATGAAGTCTTCTTTAAGTTGCTTCAGTCAGTAAGTCTTATCACAGCAACAGAAAAGTAATAAATGTAGCTGGCTGGATTCCATTAGCTGACGTCTGTGCACTGGCACACAGCATGGAGATATGGAGAAGGAAAGAAGAGTGTGAGGAGCCTGTCTGACTCCACTCTGGAGGCAGGAGCCATTATGCTGTATTGTTAAAAATGTTTCCATCTTACTGTAAGAGCTGAGTTGTTCTCTGTTTCCTGGAACCTGACCTTCCTCAACCCATGACCTTGATTTGTTTTTGAGAATACCCTGACCCTCCCTGGCCCTCGTGACCCCTCCCTAATCACCTGGTGGATGACCACATGATGTTTTTAAAAGATTTTTTTTTTTATTTCCTTATTGCTCCATGGTCTCCCTTCTGTATAAATACTAGTGATTTTACTCCTTAAAGGGATCCAAGAGATAGATTAGGGGCTGCTTTCTTAAACCCAACTTTGGAGGCCATTTCTGGTCAACGTTTGGGTGCATCCCAATAAAAATCAAGCTTGCTTCAAATTTGGCTTAAATTGTGGTAGTGGTATTCTTTTCGGCATTGGGATTAACAAAAGCACATGAGAGAGGTTGTTATAAACAAGATTTCCTAAGGACTTTCTTAACCAGTCTGATACTGAAGACCTGAAAAAGTTAGTTAAATCTTAACTCCTGACTCTAGGATGGCTGACCCAGGCAACAGCTCCTTAAGCAGCCCCACCCTCTCTTCTACAGCCCAAAGCCAACGACTGTACTGTCCTTGCAGATAGATAAGGCCCAGCCTCTCCCCAAGCCAAATCAGGGCAAGCCTCCACTGGAGCATAGCAATAGCAACCCTTCACCTTCTCAGAACTGGAAGAACTAGCACTTGAGCTCATCAGACCCCGGAGAGCGAGCAGTTGTGACTGCCCAGCTCCTGGTCTGGTGAATTCTTAAGGGATAATGTTGCCAGTTGATAATTATGAGGGCTCTGTTTACATGCTTGTCCCAGAACTTGGTTTCCAGCTTCCTGGGAGAACAGCGTGAATTACAAGACTTCAGAGCCTGGGAGCTCCCACTGAGACACTGACTTTTCAGTGCTGTTCATTCACAAACAGATGAAGTCAGGCTGAGGGAGATGGAAGCTGGGTGGTGGAGTGGGAAGGTTCATTTTCCTGAGGTCACTTTGCCCTGTCTGAGATCAAGCAAAAGTGAAGGAAATGTTCACCGAAGGACCTTTAGGAACTTCTGCAATTGCCCAAACAGTAGAAGGTTCGGGGTCAGAAAGAGCCAATCTCTAGAGCTGCAGCATCTCTGAGGCAGGTAGAAAGGGGAGCTTACTTTGGAAGATATAGAAATATTTTTTTAGAGAAATCACGCCTTCCATCTTACAGGTTCCTCCTACTGCCTCTGTACCTGTGAGAGGACACCCAACAGGCAGTGTGTTCTGAAGCCCCTGTGAGTGATATGTGTGGCACCTTTGTACATGTGCATGTCCATGTGTGTATTAGAGAGACAGAGAGTCACCAGGTTGTCAGAGCCAGCTTGGATCTTTCTGCAGCTTCTTGCCTCAGACTCCTCAGTGCTGGGAGTAAATACCTTCAACATCACGGTAGCTCATTATTACAAACATTGTGTAGTTCACACCCAGAAAAGTGGTCCTTAGAGAATGGTCTAGTCTTGTGGATAATTTGATTCTTAGGCATTCTCCTGTGACACTACAGCCCTTGCCTTGTCAGGGAGCACTGGCTCTTACAGACAAGAAACTAAAGCTACCCAGAGTGAGAATGACGTCACAGGATACAACAAGGATGTATAAAATCTCAGCCAAGTTCTCAGTTATGAAGATCCTTTTGGAAGTAGTACTGCAGAGAACCACCCATTCCAAAGTCAATCAGTTTGTGTATCTTAAAGCTACATCTTCTGTTAGTAATTAAGTGGGCAAGAATGGCTGGGCAGTGGTGGCTCATGCCTTTAATCCCAGTACTCAGGAGGCAGATCTCTGAGTTCAAGGCCAGCCTGGCCTACAAACTGAGTTCCAACACAGCCAAGGCTCTGTATAACAGGAAAAATTAATAAGTAACTAATAAGTGAGAAGGCAAATATTTACTTACTAGTCAAATCCTTGAGTGGATTGATGCTAATATGGCCATTACAATATGTGTTTTCCAATTGGGTCATCTCATATACAGAATCAGGTGATAATAGATTTTAGGGAGTTTTCTCATTTCTTCATTGTTTATTCATTTCCATGTATTCTCCTGATTTCATTTCATTCACTGTATTGTTGTTGACTATGTCAATATTTGTGTGGATGCTGTCTATTTGAGCTGGCTTCTGTATTCCCGGGGCACAGCTGATCTTAAACCTGAAGCAATCATCCTACCTTGGCTTCTCAACACTCTATTTTCTTTGAATGGGAAATGGTACCCATGTTCCTAGAGTTGAGCAGTATTTATGTCTGTACTACTATGTCAGTGTACTGAAAACCCAGAGTTCCTCCTCGGTTTTGTCCATTTCTAAAGGGCCTATTTTAGCTTTTTAACTTTTCAGAGATGTAGACTTTTCTTCAATAGGAGATCTGGCTCAGAGCTTTCTACTTGCTTTACTCACAACTAGAAAATATGAAAGCAAGCAGCTCCCAATGCTTAGGGAGAATGTGCTGCTGCTAGAATAAAAACATGACTCTCGGGGGCTGGAGAGATGGCTCAGAGGTTAAGAGCACCGGCTGCTCTTCCAGAGGACCCGGGTTCGATTCCCAGCACCCGCATGGCAGCTAACAACTGTCTGTAGCTGTAGTTCCAGGCAAACACCAAGGCAAATAAATAAATAAATAAAGTTTAAAATAAATTAAAAAAAAAACAAAAAACATGACTCTCTTCCTTGTGTTTTAGTGAGACAGGGTCCCACTATGTAGTCTTGGCTGTCCAAGAACTACATAGATCAGATGGTCAGATGGACCTCACGCTCACAGAAATTTCCTTTTGATGTTTGTGGCGGGGGGGGGGGGGTGTTGTTTGCCATTCATTATCATTTTAAGTGAAGAAGCATTTAGATGTTTGATATTATTTTCTTATTTTGCAACACCTGGTTAAAGTATAAACATAAAACATCTGACTTGAGCACAGGGTCACACACTGTAAAACTCTTATTTTGGAGCACACACTTGAAATGATTATTGTTCTCAACAGGGCGGTGGAAATACTGCACAGAATCAGCAAGAGTGTTTTCATTTGGATTCTGGATGCCCTCCTAGTCTACTAGCAAGCCCTGCTATTGATTATTGATGAGTCTAGAATTACTGAAAAGAAAAGGAGTTATGGTTTACCTCTATCATTTCTCCTGCTCTGTCACATTTCACACAAGTGTCTCATCAACAGAAGTGACACAGGTAACTTAGACCCTCGCTAATGATTTCCTATCTAGAACTCAGCAGATTTGAGGCTATTACATCAACCAAAACCCTATTTTATCAAATCTATTGTATGAATATAATCTCATCATATTCACAGGGTCTGCCTACACTCAAGGGAATGGAACACAAAGGGAAGGTCATTGGAGGGTCATAGATTCTGTCCACCACATCTGTCTTGGGACAAATGTTTCTGGAAAGTTGCTAATGCTTAACAGTCTACACTGTACATAGGATACTACAGAGTCCAGAGATCCAGAAGAACCGGAAAAAAAAAATGTGTTTTCAGCTGATGTCAAGAGATGGTTATTTGGCCACTTTAGTAACAAATAAATATAATAGTAAGTTATCTTTTAAATGGTTTCACTATCATCTCAGAAACACTAGACATTGACTGAATAGAGAGCCAAAAGCCCATGTCTGCCCAGAACTCAGAATATGACCTTATTTGAAGAAAGAGCTTTCACAAACAAAATAAGTTATAGTAAGATACATTTTCAGATGTAATTAAGTGTGTATCTATTTCTCCTCTTCTGCTCCTTCTCCCAGTCCTTCCCCAGCTGCTTCCCAACTCGAGTTCATTCCCCAGAAAAGGCAAAGAATCCTAAGGTGAATCATTCAGTCTGGCGTATCCAGTTGAGGTAGGACCGAGTCCTTCACCCAAGTATCATAACTGAGAAAGGTGTTTTCCTGCTAAGCATGGGCTTCAAGGAGCTGGTTCATGGGCTGGGGATAGACTCTGGTCCAATTGTACGAGGCTCCAGAAACTGCCCACGCCTTTTGACTGTCTGCTACATTCAGGGGTCCAGATCAGTTCCGTGAAGGTTCATCAGCTGTTATTTTGGAATCTGGGAGCTCCCAACAACATGGGACTGCCTGCTCCATGGGTCTCCCCATCATGATCCTGATCCCTTTGCTCATGCAGTCTCTCTTTCCTCTCCTCAGCTGGACCAGTACCTCTGCCTGGTGTTTAGTCATGGATCTCTGCATCTGCCTCCATCAGCTGCTGGATGAAGGTTCTATAATGGCAATTATGGTGGTCATTCATATGGTAATAGGGAAAGGCCAGTTTAGGCACCCTCTCCACTATTGCTTGGCGTCCTAGCTGGGATCATGCTGTGGGTTCTTGGGTATTCACTAGTATCAGGTTTCTCTCTAATCCCACAATGGCTCCCTCTATCAGAATATCCACTTGTTTGCTCTCCCTCTCTATTACTTGCCCCCACCTGCTCTACCATTTCATTCTCTCATGTTCTTTTCTCATTACCCCCACCCTCATATGATCACAATTTTCTCAGGAGAACTTCTCTATGTCCCCTTCTCAGGGGGATTTATAGATGTCTCTCTTAACTTTCTCCTGTTACTTAGCTACAGGGGGTGGTGTGAATTGTAGCCTGGCTATCCTTTGCATTACGTTTAAAATCCACTTATGAGTGCTTACCATGTCTGTCTTTCTGGGCCTGTATTACCTCACTCAGAATGATACTCTCCAGATCCATCCATTTGCCTGCAAATTTATTATGCATACCTTTAATCCCAGCACTCAAGAGGCTGAGGAAAGAATCTCTGAGTTTGAGATCAGTGTGGCCTATGTAGTTCTTGGACAGCCAAGGCTACATAGTGAGATCTTGTCTCAAAAAAAAAAATACTATTGATGAGATGATGATGATGACAATGGCTTGGTGTGTGTGTGGGTGTGTGTGTGTGTGTGTGTGTGTAGAGGGTGGAAGGATCATGACTCCAATGGCTGGCTTCCCTATAAGGGCATCATGGGAAGTCAGAGAGAGAAGTCGGTCCTTCTGAAAAAGTATCTATAAAGCCAGCAGCCGGCAAAAAAAAAAACGAGGGAGACACCGGAGCCTCAAAAGGAAGAGCCACTTCTCTGAAAAGCTGATGGAGGACCGCATTAAAGAATGAACAAAGTGATGTGTTCTAACCCCAGAAGCCGCGTGAACTCGCATTAAAGAATGAACAAAGTGATGTGTTCTAACCCCAGAAGCCTCGTGAACTAGTAGGAGAGAGAACCAACAACCAATGTCAAAGCTGTGAGAAAGAGCTGGTTTCCTGCAGGAAACTTGACTGCTATGGGAAATAGCATCTGAAAACCACACATTTTGCTTCTTAGCTCCATAACAGTAGACCCCACAAAGCAATCCCAGAGGAGGCCACCTGACTAGAAACCTTGGAGGTACAGGTGTCCACCCACCATCACTACCATGCACATTGGAGGAAGGGCAGGACCTAAGAGCAAGCGGTAGATGAGACAGCTCAGCAGTCTACCTTGTCACTGTGGGAGCAGGGATGGGAAGAGCCAGGTTTCCCAGCCTATGGTTACCACTTAGGTTTTGAATGCTATTTTCTTCTTAAAAGCATTTAGAGCAAATATAGCTCAATGTGAGCATCTTAGGTTTGTAAGATGGGTGGCCAGGTGCCCTGTATGTTTCTTGATGACTACAATGTTTCTAAGAAAAACTATAGAAAAAGAGAATGTCCTAGATTAACGGCAATAGGATTTTTCATGTCCCGACTCACCGTTTACCCAGTGATGTTCTTTATGGATTACAGACTTCCCTCACCAGCACTGACTCTTAGGCATGATGGGGTATTAAAAGTAAAGCTGAGGAACGACAAGAAGAAAGTTCCAAGACAGTCCCTGGGAAACATAAGAGGTAAGTAGACTTGGGAGAAGGACATCAAACTGCCTTGCATTCTCCTCAAAATGACCTTCCTTTCAAAGTTAGTTTTAGCCACTTACTACTCTGGACCTCAAGCAAGTTCTTGGTCATGCCTCCATTTCGTCCCATGTTAAACTGTTACAGATAAGAGTTGGACCCAATGAGTTCACACATTCAAAAATCACTCCAGAATGTATAGGATGTTCATTGCTGTTATGATTTTTATTGTTTTATTCTTAGAACCTTCAATGTTACTAGAATTCCTAGTTTCTGACAAACATTTGGTCAAGACAAATTGGTAAAAGAAATTCCCATTTGCTTCTTAGATTAACATTTCTTCCAAGACGGTCTGCCCCTAGTTCAACATGAGGATTTAGGGACGGCATCTCCTAGAGCACAATGTCAGCCA
>PVIH01022373.1:0-27343 GCA_004025045.1 Sigmodon hispidus | reverse complement strand
ACCTCATAGTCAGTTCTCCGAATTTGAACAGTTGCTGATTGCTGTAATGGTCTTTGATGGAAAGGAAGCTTCTTTGATGAGGATTGAGAGCTTCACTTATCTGTGGGTATAAGGGTAGGTACTTAGAATGCAGTTGGGATTTATACTGATTTAGGGAAATGGCAGTAGTTGGTTCTACTCTAGGACCATGAATGCAGAAGCCACCGGCAGTTGACTAGGTTTGCAGTACTAGGCATGAATTCCCTCCCATTGAGCAGGTCCTAAGTCCAATTAGATGACTGTTAGTTACTCCCAAGATACAAGTGCCAGAAATGTACCCTTGAGGGTATCTTCCCATGCTTGTCATTGTTATGGTTATAGACTTAATAGCTGGGTAAGATTATCGATTGCTTTGCTGCCTTGGCAGTTACATAGCATGAAGAAATGTTCATACAAAGAATTTCCCTTTGAGACTTTCTGGATATCTTCCACTCTTCTCTTCTTGGTCCCACCTTATTCCCAAAGAGACAGCCAGCCATATAGACGTGACAAAGAAGCTCATTTACATTGTGGCTTATGGCTTTGAGATGAACAAGGACCACAGTAACAGACAAGCTAATATGGACATGGAAAAGCCCAAGAGGCCTCAGCCCTACACAAAGAGCTGCAGGCATCTATGGAACGCTGAGAGTGGAGAGAGAGTCTTCACCAGGGGAGAGCACACTTCTTGGTTATCCTATACCAAACGGTCAGCCCCCAAGACATACGTATAAGCACCATTACACAGACTGAGCAGGGTGTAGTTATGGATTTAGGAATGTGTGTATTTACACATATGTGTGTAACAACAATAAATGAAATAAGAGGCCATGGATTTGAAAAAGAGCAAGGAGGGGTATATGTGAGGGTCTGGAGGGAGGAAGGGAAGGGGGAAATGATGTCATTATATTTTAAGCTCAAAAATAAAAGAAATAATTTTTAAAATTCAAATGTATAATGAATCCAAGCTGTTTCTGGACATACTTACTCGTATTGTACTTAACACAAATGTGTGCATTTTCCACTGCACACACCCTCACGGCACACATCAGTAAACACTGCCTCAGATACTCTGGCTCAGAGTTAAGATTCTTGTGTATCATAAACTTCAGTGTTTTTACTGCCCAAAAAATGTTGTTTGCTGCTGGCAATGGTGATGCACACCTTTAATCCCAACACTCAGGAGGCAGAGACAGGTGATAAATTCAAGGCCAGCCTGGTCTACCACAGAGAGACCTTGTCTCAAAAAAATTGTTCTTATACATAATGGTTTAACTGCAGGAAATAAAAATCTAATATTTTCCTACTGTCATTCTCTAATATATTACACATTAATATATATTTGAATTTTGTTAGAATGTTTATTTTACATTTTTCCTGCTTGAATTGATGTCTTGAGTTTCCTTTAAAATAAAATCTCCATGTGCCCTGGACTCCAAGCCCTTTCTCCAGCAGCTGTAGCTGCATTCTTCATGGCCACCACCAATACCCTAAGGTTGTGCCATGTGTAGCAACAATAATATGTTATGGACCCACTTTCTCCTGACAGGCAGGCATGGAAATGGAAAAAGGAATCGAGGATTTGCTCTGTGCCTACCCATTCTACTGGTACCTGCACAAAAGACAGAAAACAGGTGGTCAGACTACCAGTGGCCTGCAAAGGGGATGTCTAACATACCTGGCTCTGACAAGAAGATTATGCCATTTGTATCAGCCTCGATTTCCTCATCCATTCAATGGGCTAATGATGAGGAGCTATAGGTAAAGGGGTAAACCTCTAGCTTGGAGCCAGCACGGGCTCAGTAAGCACTGGGACACCAGGCCCTAGGGTAAGCTAGGCAGACAGTGATCAAGACTGTGTGTTCTGGGTGTAGGAGCTACGTTTCCCGGAGAAGTGTATCGACAGTCCCTCACCAAAGAAGCCGCTCTTTACAGCAAATGGAGACCATCACATCTGAACAAAAGGCAAAGGAATATGAGGACCCCAGCCCCTATGGACACATCTACATCACAACTCCTGCATCTGTGGCTCAAGGAACATCGTGGAAGAGGGGACTAAGGTTGCAAGAGTCGAAATACCAGGATAGAAATGGCTGCATAAACAAGAGATGCTAACAGTGAAGGGGAAAATCTCACTGGGCTCCACCTCTAGACAAAGAACTATAGGTAATTAAGGGCAGCTGAGAGAGGGAGCATTAGCCTCTCCCGGGAGTGAGCCCTCTAATTGGTTATCTGATACAAAGTGAAACCATATCCACACAATCAAAACAGATGCAGCAGATTTTTCTCTCTCTCTCCTTCTCTCTGAGAAAATCTGAATATATTTTCACATATACATATATCCATACATATGTATATAACAAATATAATCAAAGAAAAAAAGATTGTCAATCTGAGACGTGCACAGGAGGAGTTTCAGGGAGAATAACCAGGAGAGGATGGAGAGAAGAAGGGAAGGGGAAGTGATGTCATTCTCTTTAAATTAAAAACATTTTAAAAGTTAAAAATATATTTTTATCTAGAGAATATGCTTCATCACAAAAGACAACATAATGATCCAATATACCTTTTAAATATGTAACTTTTGAACTCTATCGACTTCTATATCGATTTTTTATATATAGATATATATTTGGGTTTTTGAGACAGGGTTTCTCTGTGTAACAGCATTGGCTGTCCTGGAACTTGCTATGTAGACCAGGCTGGTGTTGAACTTATAGAGACCCTCCTGTGTCTGCCTCCATGTACCTCCCTACTCTACTTTTACTAGCAAAAAAAAAAATTCATTTTTTAAGTACAAAATGAATGAGTACACAAAAAGAAAACTTTCAAATAAAATCCAAAACCAAGAGAGTGGGTATTCTGGACTCAGATTGCCTAGGGTAGAACCCAGCTTGGCTGTATACGGGCGCAGCAGCTTGATTGAGTCCTTTTGCCTAGGTTTCCTCTTCTGGGACAGGGAGACATTTGTAACATCCTAAGATGTGGTGGCAACTACATGTTCAGATTTGTGGAAACAGTGAATGCTGGGAAGAGAGAACAAAAAGGAGGCAGGCTAGGAGAGCCTGGGGACAGAGCAGCTGGAGGTAATGAAGATGGGCTTTCTGAAGTAAGACCAAAGGGATGTGGAATGTGAATAAAGTAGAGAGACTGGGGGAAGTGGCATGCACATTTAATCTCAACACTCAGAAGGCAGAGGCGGAGGATCTCTGTGAGTTCAAGACCAGCCTGGTCTACAGAGCAAGTAAGTTCCAGGACAGCCAGGGCTGTTGCACAGACAAATCCTATCCTCAAAAAAAAAAAAAGTGAGTAGGAAAAAGAAAGACTCAGGCTTCGGGGAAGTACAGAAAAAGCTTTGGAGGTGGATCTTGGGTGGCATATTAAGGGTGAATTGGGTGGTTACAGAAGTAAGTCCATACTTCTGTGACCTTCTCTTTGAAACCTATACCCATTATCAAATCATAAGGAAAACAAGACTAGTGATATGAAGACATGGATGGTCCTTCAAAATGAGCGGTTTTATCAATGTAATGCTAGATCCTAGAAGACAACTGATAAACCTGAGGAAAGTCTGGGGTGTAGTGATGCTACTAACATTTTTTTCTTAGTTCTCATTCCTGCAGGGACCATACACAAGGAACAGGGTATGAAGTATGTGGGAACTCTGCTGCCATTCTTCTGCTGCATACAAGAAACACACCTCAACCACAAAGACAGACTCTGCTGCATACAAGAAACACACCTCAACCACAAAGACAGACACAGACTCAGAGTAAAGGGTTGGGAAAAGATCTTCCAATCAAATGGTCCTAAGAAACAATCTGAGGTTGCCATCCCAATATCTAACAAAGTAGACTTTAAGCTAAAAGCAATTAAAAGGGACCAAGATGGTCATTACTTATTCATCATAGGAAGAAATGGTCAAGAAGAGATTTCAATCATGAATATTTATGCTCCTAATCTAAGGGCACCTACCTATGTAAAAGAAACACTGCTAAAGCTCAAATCCCACATCAGTTCTCACACCCTAATAGTGGGAGACTTCAGTACCCCACTTTCACCCCTGGATAGGTCAACCACACAAAGACTCAACGGAGAAATAAGGAGTCTAACAGAGGTTATGATGCAAATGGATTTAATAGATATTTACAGAAGCTTCCACCCAAATGCAAAGGAATATACATATTTCTCAGCTCCTCATGGAACTTTCTCTAAAATTAATCACATACTTGGTCATAAAATAAATATCAATAATACATATAAGAAAATAGGAATAATTCTTGGTATCATATCAGATCACCATGGTCTAAAGTTAGAGTTCAACAACAACAAAAATCACAAAAAGTCTGCAAATTCATGGAAACTCAACATGTCTCAATCAAACAACCTCAGGATCAAGGAAGAAGTTAAACAACAAATCAAAGACTTCCTAGAATTTAATGAAAACAAATCCATGGCATACCCCAATTTATGGGACACAATGAAAGCAGTCTTAAGAGGAAAATTCATAGCACTAGATGCCTATATGAAAAGCCTAGAGAAATCCCACACTAGAGAACTAACAGCACAGCTGAAAGCCTTAGAACAATTAGAAGCAAACTCACCTAGAAGGAGTAGATGGCAGGAAATTATCAAACTTAGGGCTGAAATCAATACAATAGAAACAAAAAGAATAATACAAAGAATCAATAAATCGAAGAGTTGGTTCTTTGAGAAAGTCAACAAGATAGAGAATTCCTTATCCAAACTAAGGAAAAAGCAGAGAAAGAGTATCCAAATTAACAGAATCAGAAATGAAAAGGGGAACATAACAACAGACCCCCAGGAAATCCAGAGAATTATCAGATCATACTTTGAAAATCTATAGATGGCCACTTCCTAAATATAACATCAGTAGCACAGACACTAAGGACAACAATCAATAAATGGGATCATCTGAAACTGAGAAGCTTCTGTAAAGCCAAGGACACAGTCTATAAGACAAAACGACAACCTACAGAATGGGAAAAGATTTTCACTAACTCTACATCTGACAGAGAATTGATCTCTAAAATATATAGAGAACTCAAGAAACTAGAACCCAAAACCCTAAATAATCCACTTAAAAATGAGGTTCAGAGCTAAAAAGGAAATTCTCAACAGAATTACAAATGGCTGAAAGACACTTAAAAATTGCTCAACATTTTTAGCCATCAGAGAAATGCAAATCAAAACAACCTTGAGATACCACCTTACACCTGTCAGAATGGCTAAGATCAAAAACACAGATGACAGCCTATGCTGGAGAGGATGTGGAGTGAGGGGAACGCTCCTCCATTGCTGGTGGGAGTGTAAGCTTGTTCAGCTACTCTAGAATGCAGTAAGGCTATTGCTCAGAAAACTGGGAATCTATCTCCCCAAGGATCCAGCAATACCACTCTTGCGCATATACCCAAAGGATGCACATTCTTCCCAGAAGGCATTAGCTCAATTATGTTCATAGCACCATTATTTGTAATAGCAAGAACCTGGAAACAACCTAGATGCCCCTCAACTGAAGAATGGATTAACAAGCTGGCACATCTATACAATGGAGTACTACTCAGAAGTAAAAAGGAATGACATCCTAAAATTTGCAGGCAAATGGATGGATTTGGAGAATATCCTCCTGAGTGAGGTATCACAAGCCCAGAAAGATAGGCATGGGATGTACTCACTGATAAGTGGATTTTAGACAAAAGCAAAGTATATCCAAGCTGAAAACCACAACCCCCGAACAGCTTGGGATCAGAAGAAACTTAAGAATGACATCCAGGGATTCCCCTAGGAAGAAAAAATAGAGAAGATCTCCTTAGCTAATAGGTAGCGATCAAAGAGAGGTGGGAACAAATCATGAGAGAAGGAGATGGTTGAGAGGAGCAACAAAGAGGGAGAAAAAAAGAGATGGAGATCTTAATAGAGGAAGCCAATGAGGGGTTGGAAAAAGACCAGGTGCTAGGGAAATCTCCAAGAACTCACAGGATGTCCCTGGCTAAGTTCCCAACCAATAATAGAGGGGGTGCCTAGACAGGACTTCCCCTATAACCAAATGAATAACCACCCTAAGTGTCATCATAGAACCTACACCCAACAATGAATGGAGGTGGAAGCAGAGATCCATGGCTGAGCACTGGGCCGATCTCCCCTTACAGCTGGAAAGTTAGGGAGAAGAGTCTGTATGAGCAAAGGGATAGGGATTATGAGGAGAAATCCCACAGTGATGGATGGCTGGAGCTCTGGGGAGCACAATGAATCAAGAACAGCCCCTGGGAAACCATAGGACAAAGAGCTAGGCCCTCCAAGAGTAGGCAACTGTCGATTGGCATGGGCAGTATGTGGAGCCTCGAGGGGTGGGATCAGACTGTGCTCCTATAAATGGGTTGGCACCTTGGAGCCCATTCCCTGCAGAGGAGCAAGGTCTACAGAATGAGTTCCAGGACAATCAGGGCTGTTAGATGGAAAAGCCCTGTCTCGAAAACCAAAACCAAAAAAAAAAAAAGTTGATGCCAGACATGATAGTGCGTGCCTAATTAAGTAACCCCATTACTTAAGAGGTTGTGGCAGACAGATCCCAAGGCCACTAGAAGCAGTATAGTGAGTTCCAGGACACCCTAGGCTATGTAGTGAGACATGGTCTTATAAAACAAAAATAAACATTTTTTTTTTAATTATAAACTAAGCAGGGCCTTACTGTTCAGGCCGGTAAGCCCAACTCCTGAAGAAGCTGAGGCAGTGAAGTACTACCGACATCTTCTCTCAAAAAAGAAAAATCAGGTGTGTAGTGGTAGCAGATGCCTTTAATCACAGCACAAAGGCAGGTGGATCTCTGTGAGTTCAAAGTCCGCCTGGTCTACGGAGTGAGTTCCAGGACAGCCAGGCTACTACTTAGTGAGACCCTGTCTTAAAATAAAATAAAACCTATGAATGTTTAAAATGTAAAGGTCCCTTAAAATCAGGCAAGTAAGGTAGACCTACAGGTCACTGCATCTCTAAAGGGAAATGAAACCTGAAATCTGGGGCGTAACTGTCACTTGGTAGAAGACGAAATGTTCCATTCTGGCTTATCAGCTGATTTCAACATTACCTTGGACAAATGTCACCTGTAACTTTCCTACCAGGCCTACACTGTCCTGTGTCACTGTGTGTGATATCACTGGGTTGCTATGGATACAAGTCACTCACTTTCCTGTGGGAGTAGGGAAAGAGTACAAAACGGGCTCTGTATCCCAGACAAAAGGCAACAGCTGGAGATCAGTATTCTCTTATTTAAGCATGAGGACGTGTTCTTTTCTTTGTGGCCTGCTCAGCCAGGCTTCCTACATCAGTTGTCATAATCCTCCATCTTTGCAGACTAAATTAGGCTGGAGGAGACAGACTGGTAGACAGGAAGGCTTTGAAAGTACTGACCTACAAAACAAACAGCTGATGCTGAGGAAGTATGGAGAAGGTGGCTTTGATTTTGGGTCTGAAAAATGCAATCATCTAAAATGAATACGTTTGTTTAGTGTTATTTCTACCCAAAGCTGAAATTCCTAATAAGATTTTAAGGAAGCAAGTAAGGATTCCAAAATGTATGTGAAATGCTGACAAATGAAATGTCCATAGGATTGTTGAAAAACTGCAACATATCTCCAGAAATCTAGAATGTTCCATGCTACATAGGGCTGTGTTCATGCATAGGGATGTGCACACAGATGAAAACAATGAAGGCATCATAAACCCTCACCTATGACTGACACCAAAAAACCATAACCTGATGCAGGGCTATGAACTGCATTCCATGGAGCAAATATGTCCCCACCAAAACAGGTGTGCTTGGAAATGGCAGTCACTAGTTCCAAGCATTTAAGGAAATCAATGGGCAGTCATTAACTGACCATTATGCTCACCAAGGGAAACCTTCGCTGGCCACACATGACAATGAAAAGTTTACAAAATTAGTTCAAAAGCCAGGCAGTGTTGGCTCACACCTTTAACCCCAGCACTCAGGAGGCAGAGGCAGGTGGAGCTCTCTGAGTTCAAGGCCAGCCTGGTCTACAGAGCTACTTCCAGGACAGCCACAGCCGTTGTTACACAGAGAAACCCTGCCTTAAAAAAAATCAAAAAAGAAAGGAGGGCCAAGGAACTAAACAGAGAGTTCTGAAAAATAAAATAAAATACAAATGTCTGAGAAATAGTTTTTTAAATGTTCAACATCTTTAGCCACCAGGGAAATGCCAATTAGAACTACTTTGAGATTTCATCTTACCCCAGTCAGTCTCCAAGATCAAAGGAACAAATGACAACAGATGCTGGCATGGATGTAGGGAAAGGGAGGGAGCACTTATTCACTGCTGCTGAGAGTGCAATCTGCTTCAGCCACTATGGAAATCAGTGTGGAGGCTCCACAATAAACCTGGAAATAGACACACCATACTTAGTCAGCTCCATTCTTAGACAGATGCCCACACTAAAAGACTCTCTCTCACTATAGACACCCTTGCTCCGCTCTGCTCTATTCACAATAACTAGGAAATGGCAACAGCCTAGATGACCATCAACTGATGGGTGGATAATAAAAATGTGGTACATTTACATTCAGCTGTCAAAACTATAAAACTGGTAAATGTATAGAACCAGAAAAAAAAACCATTCTGTGTGAGATAACCCCCAGACTCAGAAAGATAAATATTATGTTTTTTTTCATTTGTGGATCTTAGCTCAGAACATTCACATATATTGCTCAACTTATGATATCCCTAGAGGTAAGAAAATTAGTAAGAGTGTATGGCGGGCGAGTAGAGCTTACAAGGGAAGATAGATAGCCATGGTGGTATAAAATATTAAAGGGGACAATAAAATAGAACAGTTAAATGAGGGTGGAGTATGAGAGTAGGATTGAGGAGGAAAATGGTGAGAGATAAGTAATGCCATAGGTCTTTTGAAAATGCTATACAGAACCTAATACTATGGATGCCTTCTAAAATATATACACACAAAAAATATTAATAGAATTATCCTGCAATGGTGAGTGGACAATAACTCAACTAGATACCTTGTGCTAACAAAAACCTAACACTAGGATTGGGTTATGACTTTTTGAGTTGTTAGTCAATGGGGTCATGTAGACAACCTTCCCTAAGCATTACAGGCTATTGCCAATACTCTCCAGTACACTGTAGGACTTAATGGTTAGGACCCTACTGCTGGAGACATCATATAGTGGAGTCACAGGACATGAAAGAATCAAGCTGATACTCACATGTAAGCTTCATCACTACTGGGTAGCATTGATGGTGCTAGGCGGTGCTATGTACACCACTGAAAGAAATAAAGTAATCAACAATCTCACCCAGCTGTGAACGTTGCAAGCTACAATGGCAGGCCTGACAAGATATGCTCACTGGTACAATGGTGGCATGGATCTTATAGGAGCAATTAACTGCTTTCTGATTGGATCCAAGGCCTGCTCCATGAGATGGAACCCATACCTGATACTATTAAAGAGGCCAAGAACCCAATATTTTTATTCTGCTAAATGAACATAGTATTAAAACTATGAAGGATTTATTGTTATACCCATATGTAATAGTCAGGATTCTCTATCTAAAGGAACAAAACTTATAAAATGAATCTCTGATATATATGTGTGTATATATATGTATATATGTGTATATATATATATATATATAAATGACACACACATAAAGATGATTAGAATGACTTACAGGCTGTGGCCAGCTAGATCAGCAATGGCTGTCTATCTACAGAAGGCCCAAGAATTTAATAACTTCCATTCACAAGGCTGGATATCTCATCTGGTCTTCAGTATATGTTAGAATCATGAAGTAGTCTCTAATGTCAGTGAAGGAATGGACTTTATAGCAAGAGTGAGGGCAAACAAAGAAAAGAAGCTTGCTTCCATGTCTCTTATATTGGATGCTAGCACAATGTGCAGTTCAAATTAAAGGTGGGTCTTCCCACCTCAAAGATCTGGATTAACCCAGTTGTGGTGGTCCCAACACTTGGGAGGCAGAGGTAGGCAGAGCTATGTGAGTTCAAGGCCAGCCTGGTCTACAGAGGGAGTTTCAGAATAGCCAGGGCTGTTACACAGAGAAACCCTGTCTCAGGTGTCTGGGGAGAGGGGAGGGAATCTGGTGTATCCTCCCACCTTGAAAGATCTAGATTAAAAATGGATCTTCCCACTTCAAATGATTAAATTAAGACTTCATAATTTCAAACTTTATTACATGCCTAATTAAAAAAAAAAGTCTGGTACTAACATAAATACACACATCTAGATCCATTTAGAACAAAATTGTCAAGAACAAGGAGGAAAAGACCCTTTCTTTGAAAACTGCTATTTCCTGCTCAAGAAATGAGCTCTCGACCCCCATCTGCTCTCCATTTGCCTAGCAGAACTTCCCCTCACCCTTCAAGTCTCTGCTTAAAAGCTCAATCCTCCATGAACCCTCTCCTTGCCAAATTAGGCCCTCTGTATCCCAGGCTACAAAGACTCCGCAGAAACTCCTGTTGTAGCAACAACCATATCAGTATTTTCACTGTGGACCAAAAGCTTCTTGATGTACCAAAACTTGCTTTTTCATCTTTGTATGACAAGCCCAACTGTATGCTAGAAATATACTTGTTGCTCAATAACTTTGTTGAAAAATAAACAAAATTGGCCAAGTATATTAAGAATATTTACAACACAGACATATCAAATAAAAACTGCAATGGCGTATCACATCACACAGGAAGGTGTATACTATAAAAATTGCAAGAGGAGTCAGGCATAGTGGCATACTCATTAATCTGAGCAGAGGCAGAGGCAAAAGGATGCTTAAGTTTAAGACCAGCCTGGGCTATGAAATAAGATCCTAACTCAAAATCAAGAATGAAAACAAAGTAAAAAGACAAGTTTTAGAGATACAGAGAAAGAGGAACTCCTTTTCAAGCTTATTTGTAGATTTTGTTGTGTTGGGGGTCCACATGATTGCAGGTACCCAAGGAAGCCAGAAGAGGGCATCAGATCCCCTGGAGCAGGAGTGGTTACCATTCCCAATGAAAGTTCTAGGAATACAACTGCCGAACAATTTTCCAGCACAAGAGGATCTCTTTGTTTTATTCTATTTTTGTGTTGTTCTCTAGACAGGGCTTCTCTGCAGACCAAGCTGGCCTCCACTCAAAGATCCACCTGCCTCTGTCTCCAAGTGCTAGGACTAAAGGTGTGTGACACCACCACCCAAGAGGATCTCATACACTATTAGAAATACAAATTAGTACAGCCATTTACAAAAACAGTATGGTAGTTGTCCCAAAATTAAAAATAGAGCTCTCATGAGATGCCTCAATCTCTCTGGGATGATATATATAAAAAAGTCATACCATCCCTAAATTCAAGGCCAACTTGGGTTACATGAGATCCTGTCTCAAAAAAAGTAAAAGAAACCAAAAATCACCTTAAACATGATTGTTACCAATTACACTTCAAATGCTGAAAAACGAAATTACAGGCTGCATACAGTCTCACAAGCATGCTTTTGAGTTCTTAGGAGACTAAGGTAGGCAGATTACTATGAGTTTGAGGTTAGAGTAGCCTAGTGAATTTCACGCCTTCCACGCTACATAGAGACCAAAGACATGATGCTAAGTGAAGTAAAATAGGCCAGTCATATAAAGACAAATGTATGATTCTGCATATATGTAAGGTTATAATTCTAATTCACAGAATAAATAGAATTATGGTTGCAAGAAAAGAAACACAGGATCATTATATAATTGGTTCAGAGTTCTAGGTATATAAAAACAATTCTAAAACAGACTGGTGGTAACTTAACAATAATGTGAACATACACAGCCACTTAAATATACCCTTAAAATGATTAAGGCAGTAATTTTTATGTCTATTTTACTACAACTTTTAGACTAAATCTGCCAATAGGATTTTTCTCTGAGTTTGTTTATTTTTTCTTAAAAAAGGACATTGTTTATAAAGAATGAAAAGATAAGCCACATGCTGGAAGTTTTTCTTTACAAAGCATGTATCTGATAATTTGTATCCAGCATAAAATCTTCCAAATAATAAAATAAAATATGACATGTGCATGGAAGGTTTGGAGTATGGTTAATGGTAAGCATGCCAAAATATCTTAGGTTTGATACTCAGCAATGTGAATAAATCAACAAACAACAGATTTGAACACTCTGACAAAGAGAATATGTGGATGAAAATAAGATGAAATCATTAGTTATTAGGAAGTACAAATCAAAACCATGATAAAATACTACCTAATACCTATCAGGATACCAACAATAGATCTAGAGGTGCCAGCTCAAGTGGTAAAGCATTTGCCTAGCATTTGTAAGGTCTTAGGTCTGATCCATAGCTGAGGGGGGAGGTGAACTAGCCAAGTGCTAGAGAATGAAGAACTGAATCTTTCACATCCTGGTGGGAAGTGAATGGTAGTGCCATGTTGGAAAAGGTTTAGCAAAGACAGACAAATGGATTAGAATAGAGGATCCAAAGTTGTCAAAATATACACTGAGGAAGATGCCTTTTCAAAATATGGTACTGGTGGTAGCCTGCAGCAGAATGAAACAAGATTCATCTTTCTCACCCTGCACAAAAATCAATTCGAAATGAATCAAAGGCAAGTCAAACTGCTAAAGAAACATGGGGAAAAAAACACTTAAAGGCATGAATATGGACTTTCTGGAAAGGACTCCTAGAACACAGAGAAGAACCCCCAAAATTGACAGATGGAATTGCACAAAATTAAAAGTGTTCTGCACATCAGCAAAGACAGCCAACAACAAATATCTTTGCTCAGTACACATCTGACAGTGCATTATGAAATTCTCAAAAAGTTAATGAAAATATTTTAAAAGGCCAATAATTTTTTTAATGTTCATCATCCTTAGTCATCATGAGAAATGTCCCTTAAATATGCTTTAAAAACTCACTTTACCCCAGTCAGAATGGCCATCATCAGGAAAACGAATGACAATAAATGCTGGTAAGGATGTAGAGGAAGAAAAACATTGCTAGTGGGACCAGAAACTGGTGTAGTCACTATGGAAAGCAGTATGGAGATTTCTTGAGAAGCTAAAAATTAAATTACTGGGACTGGAGAGCAGCTCAGAAGTTACAAAGACCTGCTGCTGTTCCAGAGAACAAAGCAATCTGATGTTTTCTGGCCTCCTCAGGCACCCGCAACACGTGGCATTCACTCTCACACACAGAATAAACCTTTAAAAAATACAACTATCATACAAAACAGCTACAGTAACTCTAGCACAGGGGTAGCTAGCTGCACATTCATAATTATTACTATACTGTTTATAACAGACAAGAAACCAGCCTAGATGTCCATCAATAGATGGGCAGTGTGTGTGTATCAAAATAAAAACCAATTACAAAATTTATAAAGTGATCTTAAAGTGTGTATCAGAACTGGTTAAGAGCACTTGCTGTTTTCGCAATAGACCCAAGTTCAGTTTCCAGCACCTACACAGTGGCTCCCAACCAACTGCCTATAATTTCAGTTCCATGAGATCTGACACACTTTTCTGGTCTCTGTGGGCTTCTGTGGGCACCATGCCATGCATATGGTACACAGATACACATGCAGGCAAAATAATAATAAAGTTTTGTAAATGAACATTAAATGAACAAAGAAATTGAGCAGTTCTTTAGAATGTTAATCATATGCTTACCATATATTCCAGCAATCCAAGTCTACACAGTGATGCCAAAGAAATGAAAACAGTCTCACACGAGTTTTTATAGCAGCTTTATTCATAACTTCCTCCTCAACTGTAAAGAATGTCTTCCAATTTGGGACTGAATAAGCAGTAGTACACCCACACAATGGAGTATGAAATAGAAATCCAAACTATTGATACACCTAGTGATACAGATCTCAAATCTATAATTCATAGCAAGTTATTCTCAAAAGTTACATACTGTTAAATTCCACTTACAACTCTTTTCAAGAGACAAGGCAGAAAGTGAAAACACACATCAGTGATGGCCATGAGTTAGGTCCAGAGAACTAGATCTGATGACCACAGCAGGAGATGGTGGGGGAGGCTAATAGAATCCTTCTGTTCTACATTCATGATTACTCATCTTTATCCATTTACCAAGGCTGATGCAACTGTATTTTACTTGAATGTAAAGTTTCAAAGTACAAAGCCAAAAGCTTAATGGCATAAAATAAGCCCCTGTGGGACTTATACATCCATAATTACATCCATAATAAGGAACAGAAAAAAGATTAGTGCTTGCCAGGATCTGAGGATGGGGACAGGGCTATATTACAAGGAGACATGGGAAGTTTGGGGGAAATGCCACAAAAATTCTGTATACTTTTTTCTGTTATTGTTGCTTTTGGTTGTTTTTTGAGACAGGGGTTCTGACTGTCCAGGAACTCACTTTGTAGACCAGGCTGACCTAAAGCTCACTGAGATCCACCTGCTTCTGTCTCTGTAATGCTGGGATTAAAGGAATGTACCATCACTGCCTGGCTAAATATTCTATCTTGATAATGGTGGCAGACCACCCCTGTTAACAAGTGTTTTAAACTTACAGAATTTAAAATTATAAAGGATGGAATTTATTGTAGAAAAAAATATTTTTTAAAGGAAAATAAAAATCCAAGAAATTGCTTTAAGAATTAAGACAGCAGCCAGGCATAATGGCAAACACCTATAATCCCAGCATTTAGGAAGCTGTCCACAGACTTGAGAGTTCAAAACCACCTTGGGTTACATAAAGAAACCCTTTGTGCATGCACACACACACACCCTTAAGATACATTAGAGTTACAGTATCATTATTTTGTTTTGCTTTTATATAGCCTCTTAATTCCGCAGTCCAGGCTGGACTCAGATTCCCAGCCATCTTCTTGCCTCACCATCCTGAGTACTGGGATTACTGGTGGGAGCCACCCACCTGGTTGGAGTCCAAAATTTTTATCCTGACATGATTATTTTATATCTATTTTATTTTGGATAGATTATGTTCCCAAGGGTCTAGATGCTTTTATTTCTAACACATGATTATCAAAACTTCAGTGAAATAAGTTTAATACCACTTAAAGATACTTAGAAAGCATAGTTTTCATAAAATACTACCAGTTTTTAAAGACATAGTAGAGAAAATGTATTTAGAAGGGTTAGCAACAGAAACACCACAGGGTAGATGCCTGACCAGTGCTCCTGCGTTAAGGCAATACAACCCAGAACAAAAGGCTACCATCTAAGTCTAAGGACACTCATTTTAAACCTAGCACACTCTGACAGCTTTCTGAGCCTATTCCCTTCCTGGCAGGGGTGTATTGAAGGTTAAGGAAGCTTACTGATTCTCAGAGTTTGGTAGTTTGTGCTCAGCCAGGACCTAACGCTGTCTGGAAAACATAGGTGTGGTCTACATTCCCTGAACATCCCACAGCCAGTGGCTTTCCAACTCACTATGATAGGTATACCCCTTCTGGAATCTTCATTCCTCTTCCCTATCCCCAGACACTTCCAGAGACTCACCACTGTGCTCCTCTAATCCTTCACTATCTGGGTAAGGACTCACCCATTAATCTGGAAAATGCATAGCCAAGTGCCTTAGGAATGCCTAGGCACTGAGATCTTGTGAGGTGATAAAAACAAAAAGGATCACCCATCCAGGGTCAACCCCACCACACCATCCATCCTTTAGAACATTTACCTGTCCAAGAGGTCAACTCTTATCAGCCTAACCCACTGGAAACTGGAACTGAGAATATAGGGTATATCCTAGCACTTGGACTCGGCTTATTGTATTTTTCATAATTACAATTTTATTATTTACTTAATTATTGGTTTCTTTCAAGACAAGAGTTTCTCTGTGTAGCCCTGGCGAGGCTGGTCTAGAACTCAGAGTTCTGCCTGCCTCTGCCTCCTGAGTACTCCACCACCTCTACTCGGACTCTACTTATTTGTTATAGATTGTTAGTTTTGTTGAGAAAGGGTCTTGCCAGAAAGTCCAGGCTATCCTATAACTTGGAATGCTCCTAGCGCCAGTCTCACAACTATCAGGAATACAGGTATGTAGCTACCATGCCTAGACTCTGCTGATATTTTATATTGTAAAAGACAGTGGGAGCTGGGAGCTTTACTCCCATTACTTGGGAGGTTAAGTAAGCGGAATGGGATCCGTAGCAAGAATCTTTCTCCAATGATAATAATAAAAATACAGCTTGGTAATAGGATGTTTGTTTACCATGTGTGAGGACCTATTAGGTTCAATCCTTGGCACCACAAAAACAAACAAGTCATCTTCAAAGACAGTAAGTAGAGGGTTTGGGGGTTTGGCAGCTCCAGACCTTTGAGACTCTTAACTGATGAGAATGAAGGGCACTGTGGCAGAAGATAGATGGTATGGGAGGTGGTCTTCTACTATGTAGGTACATCAGGGAGAATCGAACGCCATTTGTATTCTCCCATCCCATAGGAAATAGTGTTTGCAGTATGAGAGGAAGATCAGCTGATCAGTCACCAGCAGTGTCATCGCAGTTGCCAGAGAGGTCGAGGATTGACATCATGGAATCAGACAACTTATTGGCCATTTTATCTGTAGATGAAGAAATACAGGCAATCTTTGGGTGGTTGGCTTGGCCAACAGAAGGCCTGTCACAGCCACTTTATCATTGCTTGGCCCACACCAACCTTCCAACTGGGCCAGTTAATCATTCAACAAAACTGAAGGGTCATTAAAATCCATTCAGTGCGAAGTGATCACCCCAGCAAAGCTTCATCTCAGTGTTTCACACTCAAGATTTCCAATATCAAAATAGTGACTGACTTCCCTCTACTGTGTGAGCTTAGCACTCCTCTGTTATCCCTACCACCTCTCAAACAAGCATTCATAGCAAAGGAGCACACAGTAGGACTGGCTTTAAGCCTGAATGCTTCCCACTCGGTTCTCCTCCAGATAAAGTTGTTCCCAAGGCCTCTGCTCATTATCTCTATCTCTAAACTAGGCTAAGCTCACTCCAAGAGCTTGCTATGTGTGCCCTCAGGGTGATCATTCCACACTGTCAGTGACTGTTTTGTTTCTTCTCTACTCCCTAACAAGACTTGGAGTTTAAGGGTAATTCATCCCTGGATTTGGAGGACTCTGTGGAGTCAGAAGAAGATGGCTATAAAATATGGCCTAATTAAAAAGAGCAGACATTACAGAGTCAATCAACCCTACCTACATTTGTATTTTGGTGGTTTGTTTTGTTTCTAGACAGGGTTTCTTGGTGTAACAGCCCTGGCTGTCCTGGAACTCACTTTATAGATCAGGCTGGCCTCAAACTCACAGAAACCTGCCTGCCTTTGCCTTCTGAGTGCTGGGATCAAAGGCATGCACTGCCACCACCACCACCTGGCTACATCTGTATTTTGTAATCACCGACACTGAGGAGTTAGCACACTTACCTTTATTCACTGAAAAACTGTTTATTTGTTCCTCTGTGTCCAAGGGAATAACACCCACAGCTTTACTAAAAATGATCTAGTATCTTCACATAACCTGCACACATGATCCCTCCCACATGCTCCTGCACACTGAAATTTCTTATATCTAATCCAATACAAATACTATGAAACAGTTGCTATACCGTGTTGTTCCAAAAATAGTGACAAGAAACAGCCTGTACCTATTTTAACTTTAATATTTCATTTAGCCAGGCATAGTGGCACAAGTCTTTAATCTCAGCACTTGGGAGGCAAAGTTAAATAGATCTCTGTGAGTTCAAAGCCAGCCTGATTTATACAGTGAGTTCTAGGATAGCCAGGGTTACACAGTGAAACCCTGTCTAAAAAAGTTGGGGGGCTAGAAATTAACCAGCTGCCTATAGTAGGAAGTCTTAAGAGATTTTGCTTTTTGTCCTCTGGGGTTTCAAATGCACTTCCTACTGATACAGCATAAATGAAAATACGTATTCTACCTAACACACAGAAAACAGCCAAGAAATGATACACAGGTGAGGTCAGTGATCCTACAGTGTGGGCCCCAGAAATCTACCTTAACAAACCCTCCAGATGACATTGATACAAGCTAGAATTTTGAGAACCACTTGCCTGTCCATGAGCTTACTAATCCCATCCTTCCAAGCCTTCCGTGGATGTAGAGATATGTGGAGATGTTTATTCAGGAAGAATCCTGACCCTAATCAGGCATTTTCAGAGCATAGGAATGGTCAGGTACCCCTACCTGTACGCTTCTGCAATTTTTTCTTATTCTTCAAGGCAGATGCCAGAGCCTGGCCTTGTTGAAGTGGGTCTGTCTCCAAGATTTTTTGCAGCATTGGGCGACGGTCCATTGTACTGACATCCACTGTACGATTGTTTTGGGGGCAAAAGTGGTCCACATTGCGTTTAGCCCACCCCATCTGTTGGCGGTTTGGTTTGGTACAATAGCCAGTGAGGTTGCCAATCTGGAGAGAAAAGGAATAATGATGGGGGTCTTGATCGCCAAACACTCCTACGGAGAAACCAAAGAGGCTCAAGGAAGAAGGAATCTGGAGCCAGTTCTGGCTCCACTGAATGCTAGCTGGTGCTTAGTTAGACTATGAGACATCATTTGTTCATGTGTCAAACAGGGGTGAGCGCTGGGGAGGTTGCAAGGTTTTTACAAGAATAATTTGAAAGGGGAAAGGAAGCAATAGGGAAAGGAAGCAATAGTAGCTTACATCTAACAGGCAAGAGGCTGAGGCAGGATGGCCTTAAGTGTAAGGTTAGTCTGGACTACATCATTGTTAGTTTGGGCTACAGAGTAAGACTCTACCTCAAAAAAACAAACAAAAAAAAAAAAAAAAACAGAAAAAGTAGGTACTTCCATTAGCGACAATTCATATTATAATGATCCTTTGTTGAAATAATCCCTCAAGGCCTTACTCAGCTAGCATTGTTTTCTGAGACATAGTTTCTGTGTATAACAGCTCTGGCTGTCCTGGAACTAGCTCTTCACACTACACTGGCCTCAGACTCATGCAGATGTGCTGGCCTCTGCCTCCTGTGTGTCAACTATAGCTAGTGGTTTTTTTTTTTAACTTTATTTATTTTTATTTATTTATCTTGGTGTTTGCCCGGAACTGGGAACTGGAGCTACAGACAGTTGTGAGCTGCCATGTGGGCACTGGGAATCGAACCCTGATCCTCTGGAAGAATAGTCAGTGCTCTTAACCGCTAAGGCCATCTCTCCAGCCCTATAGCTAGTGTTTTTAACTATCACTTCATGCCCAGCTATGTAGAACAATCCTGGGAATAAAGAAAAAGTCAGAATAGTTCCACCTTCAGTAAGTAACCAGGCTAAACCTAACTCAGCATGTGATCTGCCCATGGGGGTACTACCAAGGCTATTTGTGTTGTGTGTCAGGCATGTGTGAGTAGTAAAAGCAAAGATTAACAAAGCATTTACTATTATAATATACCATTCCAACATATAAGTATACCTAAGAAAAGATGTATTCACATAAACATGGTTCAGGCAACAACGGTCCATATATATGATGGTGGCCTGCCAAAAACATCTTAGTTTATGTGAGTACACTCTAGGATATTTCCACAATGACAATCCTATCAAGGTAAGCCTGGTAGCATACTCATAATCTCAGCACTCAGGCAGTAGTGCTGATATTACATCACCATGAAAAATAAAGGACGGCTCTTAATCATCTGATACAATAAATTTGTAAGTGAAATAAGCACAGAACAATAGAAAAAGCACCCTCTATTTTAATTAAAATAGCTACTTGGGGCTGAATGTGGCTCAGTGGTAAAGGGCTTGCCCAGCATATATGCCTTTGCCCAGAATAGTCAGCCTTCAGGATGCAGCTTAAAGGTTCCCTGACAAACTAACAGCACAGGTTAGGGCCCTTATATACAGGCTGTTCACATATTATTGTCCACCGCCAATCACTCCTCCTATGTGTCTGAAATGAAAACTCTGGAGGAACAGAGATGGAGTGGCTGAAAAAAAAAAAAAGATGCTGGAAAAACACCCAGAGTCATGAAGATCTTGTATAGCAAGCCATGTAGAAGTGTTTAATCTGGGAAAGTGACAGAGTCAGACTAGGGTATTAGCAGCCACAAAATAGGCAGGCATCATGATACATGGTAATGTCAGCACTGGACAGCTGGGAGGTAGGAGGATCAGCTGTTCAAAACCAGCCTTGACTACATGAGACCCTATCTCAAACAACAAAAGAAATCATAAATCATATATCCAGGTTGAAGACTAGAAGCACACTTTAGGATTATAGGAATCACAGAGATGAGAAATTTTGACATCACAAGAAATATGGTAAGAAATAGCTATGGGATTTGATGACTAACAGTGTATGGAATCCTGGATGCTAGTAGAGGGAACGACAGTCACTTGCTAACTGAATAATGGAGTGGCCAAGATGGTGACACCTGTTCTGTGGACTGGAAGCAGAGCTGGGAAAGCCGCTTAAAAGAGTTTAGACATGTGACTGTCCAGCAAAGAACGCACCATGTCAAACATCCAGAAGTCCACAGAAAGTGTTTGAGCCACTGAGATCGTACTACCCTAGGAGCAGTATGTTGTAAAGAAATTGACTTTCCAGAACCCTGTGCAGGAGATAGCTGCCATGAGGATGTGGAGAGGTACCTTATATACGGTGGTTTTATTTTCAATGGCATCTGCTATTTTCACAAGCGGAGAATGAAGCCACTTGACCTCCATTTCTTGTGGGTCCATGTCACCCAAAAGCTCATCGGATTCTCCCACAGCCAAGCCTTAAACAAAAACACCACTGTTAGGATCCTGGCACCCCCTTGCTGCCAGCCCTCCAATCAGGTCTCAGCAGAAAGGACATGAGGGGACCACCAGGACCACCAGGGGACTGGGGCTGAGTGAGGCTGTTTTTGCTGAGAGGCTATATAATAAAGACTTAAAAGCATGAATACATCTTTTCTTATCTCCTTCTGTCCTGCTTTTGTTTCTGTACCCTCCTGGAAATTCTCTTAAATAAACCCTTGTGTGGCCTTTAAAAAAAAAAAAGAAAATGCATGAATACTAATCCAGGTGGTGCAAAGGTGTAATTCCAGCACTTGGGAGGGTAACACAGGAGGATCATGAGGTCAAGGCCAGCCTGGATTATATGTGGAGAACTTGTCTTAAAATAAAATCAAAACAAAAGGATGTGAGAAAAGGGAATTCCACAATTCTTATTCATAGGATTAAGGTACTTAATCTACTGCACTCTGGCTCAAATGTGAAGAAGGAAGCCATGAGGATTCCCTTCCTAGGACCAGGCCTCTCTCCTCCTCCCTCCTGCCCCTTGCCTAGAACTGGCCTCCAGTGCAACCCTCAGGCATGTCTATAGCTTTGTGAAGCATTTTCCTCTTATCTACTTCTATCAACTTTATCCCACCCACTTCACTAATTGTCCTAATTCCTATTCACTCTTCTAGATCCAACACTAGGACCAACTCCACCAGATGCTTTTGACCCCTAACCGCCTCCCCACCCTCACCTCAGGTCCCTATAGTGATGGCACTCCTCTTGCCCTTACAAATCCAGCCAGGATCAAGCATCACCATTAGAACATGCCTCTCAACTGCGCACTTGACAGAATCAGGAATTAAAGTTCAGCAAAGGGACTGACTTGTGTAAAGCCACACATGGAATAAACTAGCAAGTCTTCTTGTCCTCATTTTAATACAGGACTTTAGAGAACTCAGAAGGAAATGACTGGCCTTCAAGAGAAACAGAATCAAGACTTTAGGCCAAACAGAGCTTTTTCAACTGTTCCCAAGTATATGACCAGAGAGCCTTAGGCAGAGAATGAAGTTAGAACCACAGGGCTGAGCTACAAACAATGACTAAGAGCAGAAACCTACTCACCAGTTTTGCAAAGTCATACCTCCATATACCCCAGCTAACATCTACAGAGCATGAATTTACTATATGCCAGGTTATCGTAAATACTGCTTTCTATCTTTTACTCCTTTTTGGGTGCTGAGAGTCAAAGCAGGGCCTTATGAATGCTAAGCTTGACTTGTATCTCTGACCTATACTCCTGGCCCTTTTTCACAAATTAGGTAAATCTACATAATACCCTTATGGAGTGGGGGCTATTGTTCTTATTTTACAAAAAAAAAAAGCATTGAGACAGAGTGAACAGACTTATTCAGAACCATACAGCTAATGAGAAACAAAATCAGATTTATTTAAATGCAGTCAGCCTAGACTTATAACCATGTCACTACTCTGAGAGACCAGAGATCTAGTGCCAAGGGCAGTGCTGTCTACCACTGCCTATGTGCCCTTTAGCAAATAAGACTCTTTGACACAGGGTCTCACTATGTAGCTCTGCCTGGCTTGGAACTCATAGAGATCACATGCCTCTCAGGTAGTGGCATTTAAAGGCATGTTCCACCACACCCAGTAAACATAATCTCTTATTCACTCAGTTATCTCACTAGCCAACGGAGATAAGGAAAATCTAAGAATGTTGGGAAGACCCTAGGGCAGCCAGAACATGTATATACCAGTATTCAGGAACCTGATGGGACAGAATTACCTAACATTCAAAGCAAGGCTGGCCTATACAGTCAAATCAGTCAAGGCTACACAGTAAAATCCTCCTGTTTAAAAAAACCTATAGAATATGAGTGTAGCTCAGTGATAGAGTGCTTGTCTAGCACACAAGGCCCCGGGTTTAATGCTCAACATCACTTTTTTTAAGCCTAAGGAAATAGGAAAGAGAAGAATACGGAGAAGAACTATTTGGTCATTTGATTTGGCTGTGGTCACAGACCCATGCAAACATACACAGCCAAGAAAAAACTTTTGAGCCTTTAATCCAGTACCCAGGATGTAGTGGTAGTCATGGCCAGTCTGGTCTATATAATGAGTTACAGGCCAGCCAAGGGCTATATTGTGAGACTTTGTCTGAAACTCTCTCTCTCTCTCTCTCACACACACACACACACACACACACACAGAGCTTGTTAAAGGACTATTTCAATCCAAAAGAAATGGAGCTGCACTCCCAAAGAACCTAAAAGGATACCAGTTAGTCAGCCAATCTACCAAATGTTCACTACCACCCCGACCCTCATGGCCCATACTAGAATTTTCTACCTTGCAGGACAATGAATAAAATCTAATAGCAAGGCCCAAGCAGCCCCAGGGAAGTAGAGATCAAATGTGTGATCTGATATCAGGTCTGGGCTCTAATAGAACAAAACCAATTGCCCCACCCATCCACACTTACATTCCATAGTGTCTTCATTGGCGTGCTCAGTGTCTTCAATATCAAAGACCTCAGTCATCTCCTTAACAATCTCAGCACTGAGATGGGTGGGCAGAGTGTGAGTAGGTGGTGGTGCTGTATAGAAGCTGATCTTGCCACTGTACCGGGAGACAGGGGGAGGTTAGTGATGCTGTGACAGAGAACAAACAACCTATGAGAAGAGGAAGCAGGATGAGAAAATCCAGACAATGACTTGAACTGCCCAATAGCCACTAGGCGCACAGCCCTAAGAAAGGCACCACTGGTTCTTCAGCTGCCCCTACCTTGGAATCCAGGAAGTTGGGTTGTCCCACTGGCATTAATGAACATCATCTCCTCCTCAACCCCTTCCTCACCTCACCCAGTCAGCCAGGACAGCTTTGGCAGCCTCCTCTCGACTATATACACCCCCCTTCTTCTTCTTCCCCAAGCGGTGGGCCACTGCTGTCAAAAAGTGCTCGGTCGTCTGGAATCCAGAGACACCATAATAGCTGGAAATCTGGCAAAAGAGGAGAAAAGCCATGAGATTGAGTGAAGGGCTTCTGAAGTAGTGGGATAGGCCATCCTCTGGGGACCCTGCGCTATACCTCCTCTAGGTTGCAGCGCTGAAGGATGGTCTCCACTGGGGTCACAGGGTCAGCTAGCTTCTGTACATGGACGCAATTACGCAGGATGGTGCCGACCTCTGAATTGGGTCCTGGGACAATGCCTGGAGCATCCAGCAGTCTGATGAACTTGTCTAAGTAGACTTCTTGCATAAATCTGAAGACAGAAAAACAAGGCCCAACTGTATCTGCTATTTAGTCACAAATGTTGGGCCTGGAGAGTTGGAGAGGGGAAGATGTATGTTAGGTGATGTGGAGGGATGTAGGACCAGGAGGGATCTGAGGTGCAAAAGAGCCAGCCTCGTTCACCGGGAACTTAGCTGTAGGATCTGAAGCGAGGTGCAGACTCTCTGGGTCTCAGTTGCTTCATCTAAGCAACAGTTTATTTGCTATTTTTATGCAATAGTTTATAAGCTATTTACAGTTGTTATAAAGGACCCAGCAGTCCACATCTGGGATGGGCCAGGTAAATGAGGGCTATTAGTAGGATTCCTAAAGCCAGAGTACGAATCAGATGGTCCACAATTAGGAAAGAACAAGCAGGGGCTGAAGGCATACAAACTATGATGGTATGGCAATATCAAGGACTCGTGAAGCAGGAAAAGAGCAGCTCTTACTTTGTGACACCGGGAACAGCTCCCACACTACACGCTCGGCTGCGCTTCAGGCTATTGATCAAGCTGCTCTTCCCCACATTGGGAAGGCCTGCAAGGAGGAGCATAATACTCAGGGCAGGAAGTGCTCATGGGAAGTTCAGGCTAGCCTGCTTAAGAAAGGGCCTGGCAGAGGCAGTAACCAGGTCATGGACAAGCCAGAAGTCAAGTAGAGCCTAGCCTCTATCTTCCTATCCCAGACCCTGGCCAAGCCTCTCCAGGGGATGTCCAGTTCTCTCCCCATTCTATCAGCATTCTAGGCATTCAGAGCCCTCCCTCTAAATGTGTACTCTACCTCCCACCAGAACCAGTCTAAAGGCGCTCCCTGTACAGCCTCACGGACATGACCCAACAGAAGGCAGAGTGTTAAAACAGATCCACCTGTTCTGACATGTGGAGAGAAGACCACTCTCAAGATGCCCCCCTCTCTACACAGCTGTCTTCGCCTGGGGAATCTTTGGAGTTGAGCACCCGCGCACCACTCTCAGTCTAGGGCTGTTTTGTGAATCTCTCTCTCCCTGATGTCATTCTTACTGTCCTCTATGTGTACTAAAATTATCAATACATCCTACTCTCTCCCTGTGTGCCTGGGAAGATCTGTGGTGCTTACTTGGAAGTCTATATACCTCTAAAGTCTCTTGGTCATTTTCTTTTTTTAAAGATTTATTTATTTATTACGTATACAGTATAGAGAAGAGGGCACCAGATGTCATTATAGATGGTTGTGAGCCACCATGTGGATGCTGGGAATTGAACTCAGGACCTCTGGAAGAACAGCCAGTGCTGTTAACCGCTGAGCCATCTCTCCAGTCTCTCTCTTGGTCATTTTCATGTCAAATGTGACTTCTTTTTCCTTTTATTGGATGTCTCACTGACCTGCTCTCACAGCTCTGTGTCTACGCATCTAAAAATCTTTCTCATTCGGGACACTGTCTTTTCTGATTCTCTCCACCCATCAATTCCACTTCTGACCACATGGTTACTATGTTTCTTCTCTCAGTTTGTCTACAGACATGTGCCCATTCCTGTCTCATGATGGCCTTGCTTTTCTTTGTGTACCTCCCTATGTCTTTCATTCTCACTATGCAAACGTTTCTGTGTCATCACAGGTGTGTCTGTTCCTTCCTGGTGGTTCTAGGCTGCACCATAGGGTTACAATATATCTGGGCACACGTGATGCCCCTGCAGCTTTATTTGCTCTGGGGAAACAAGAGACAGTGTGAGTATGGAAGAACGCTCTGCACTTTTGCCTGAGTCTGTCTGTGCCTATAGATGTGTCCCTTCTAGACATATACATGACTCCATGCATAGGAATTTCCATGCTCTTGAAGATCTGTATGTATGTGTAAGCCTATGTTGTATGTTCCTCTGTGTCCATATCTATCTCTTTCTTTCAAACTGTCATCATTCCTATAATGTTCTTGTTTTGAAATGCATATCTATACAAGTACAAGATCCCGAATGTCTGTTCTTCTTTACCATCCCTTCTTCATGTCTCTGGACAAATTTGATCTGCTTCTTGTTATTTGTAATACTGGGGACTGAACCCAGGGTCTCACACATACTAGGGAAGCCTTCTACCTCTGAGCAACACTCTCAGCTTATTTTACTTTTTAATGAGTAAGGCTGGCCTTTAACTGAAACTTTTCATCTTCTGAAGCAGCTAGCATTACAGGTCTGGGTCACCAGGACTGGCCATATAACTGTTTTTAACGTCCCTCCATTTTGGCATCTCTTTGGGTGATGTATCCTTCACTCTCTTTATGATTGTCACTTAAATTTGTCTTTTTCTTTTTTTTTTTTTTAACTTTATTTATTTGCCTTGGTGTTTGCCTGGAACTGGAACTACAGACAGTTGTCAGCTGCCATGTGGGTGCTGGGAATCGAACCCGGGTCCTCTGGAAGAGCAGATGGTACTCTTAACCGCTGAGCCATCTCTCCAGCCCCCAAATTTGTCTTTTTCAATACCCACCAACTTTGTAATGTGGCCTCCCTGCTCTTACCTTGCTGTCTCTTCTAGTGTGTGGTGGATAACTACACCTTTTCTGTCCAGTTTTCTTCAGGATCTCAAGGTGAGACACTTTCCCTCCACGATGGTCTTTTCCTCCAATTTCCCCTTTCCTCTTTCATCCCCTACTACAGTACTGTGGCTTTCAGAAAGAACCAGCTTAAGCCTCAGCCCCGCCCTCTTTACTTTTGTGGTTCTCACTTGTAAAAGGTTGGTGAACCACACACGCCCCCTCCCGCAGCTGACAGCCTGTAGTGTTTTGGCATCAGTATTTGGTTCAAACAGTGGAGAATCTGAATATGCCTTCCCATGCCTACTAGCCAAACTGCAAAACCACTCTAGAACCACTCCCTTGTTCCCCAAGGAAACAACACAAAATTCCAAATCCTTTTCCTCTTTCTTTGCCCAAGGAAGGAGTGTGTCCCATGCTTATTTGCACAGCCTTACCTACAACCCCAACTCTAATGTGGGTGCGCACTTCCCCCAGGCGGCAATAGTTCCCCAGGACCCTCATGAGGTTTTCAGCTCCAAAGCAGGCCTTGCTTTTCAGCAGTAACTCAGAAGCCTGGTCCACTGGAACTTTACTCCGAGTCTGAAAATGAGGTAAGTATATTACAAAACGGAAATCAGGTGGGAGATAGACTCTAAGCCCAAATTCCCAACCTACAGTGGACTATTCAGAACCACCGTGGGATCACTAATCTCATAGGCTTCTCACAACTACATCTCAGCTCTGCCTAGATTCTAGGTGTTGTTGTTGTGTGTGCGTGT